>OOFC01037255.1:35336-54292 GCA_900323345.1 Pseudochromis fuscus
ATCCAGGGGTCAAAGGTCAGGGTGAAACCAGGTGCACGTGGAGGGAGGAAGGACTGAGGTTCGGAAAACCCCGAAACTGCCATTACTCATCCTCCTGTGGTTATTTTTAGAAGATCTGTGTGTGTGTGTGTGTGTGTGTGTGTGTGTGTGTGTGTGTGTGTGTGTGTGTGTTACATTTCATGCCAAAAGAACACATACTACAGCTGGAGAGTATTGAAACCACCTCCAGGTTTTCTTTGGGTTTTTTTTTTTGCATGTTTAAGTTCGAGTGGTGCATTTACACAGATAACTATGTTATTCAATCCAACAGAGTATCGTGTTTATTTGTCCTGCAATTTGCAGTATAGCTGTATATTTTCAGTATAGGCTACAGAACAAGTGCCCATGATGTGCAGTGATAGTGTCTTGGGCTATTTGCATCACAATACAAGCAATGCAGCACAATCTCTTCTGACATATAAGAGGGCTTTTCAGTTTATATTGAATGGCACACAGTGCAGAGTGTCAAGAAAGATGAAAGTGGGAGAGATGTTGTATCCGAAAAGGCTGCTCCAGGGCTCAAACCCACACTCAGGAGCATATTGTAAATGCCAGAACCCATTGCGCCCCTGCACATTATTTTAGCTATCCCAGATAGCAAGCACTTAAGCTATTAGCTGCATTTTCAATTAGGAGAAAGAGCTTTGTAATTGAAGCCTGTTATCTTCTGCACATGCCCAGACCAACAGACGTGGAGTTAATTTGTTTCTATAGATTTCCTCCAGCACAGCTCAGCAGGTTGGCTTCAACACTGCAAACTGAACTCGCAGAGTGTGAATTTTGATGAACACTTTGAACTGTGCGGTTCCATGGTCTTCCTGTGGCACATTATTTAAAAAAAAAAAAAAAAAAACTCTCTCTCTCTCTTGTATGCCATCCACTTCTGTGCTCACAGAGCAGCTGCAGTGGTTGCCTTCCACCCACAGATCATCCCCTGCAAAGTTAGTTCAGAAAATATTAGGGCGAAAATCCCACCATCTCAGCCAAAGGCAATTCTTGTACTTGGGCAGAATCTGCAAGCATTAATAAGGTGAGGAGATCTTGTTCACAGATAATTAAAGTGGGCTGCGAGTAGGCAGATGAAGTGAGGAGAAAGGACGGTGAGCCACTGCTGGTGCATCTAGAACTGACAAATCTTGTCTATAAGACAAGACTAAAATAATTACAGTTTTAAACTCAATTAATTTTTCATGCTGGCAGAGTGAGCAGCATTGTGATGTCAACACCCTGATGAGTTTGGGACAGCACAAGCCTTATTTATGCATGAAGATGTTTTTATTTTTCCTTGCATTCGCACTCTGAGTGTGGCGCCCCGTGTCCTCCTCCAGGTCATATTAAAAACTAATGGCTCATATTGCTCTAATCAGTGTTTGCCTGGGACAATCCCTGTGCTGTGTCAGTGGGTACATTTCAGTCAACAAATATTTGTTTAAATTGTAGGCGCTAAAATACGAGCCCTGCCTTTAAAACGTCAGGAATAAGAATCAGGGATGATACACTGTCTCTTTGTGCCAAGATGGCAGCTTGGGCTTCATCTGTGTGTAAATGCACAGAAGGCAGGCTTCCATCAAATGAAGGAAGTTTTGACAGTTTTCAATATTTGTGGTCAAATAAAGGCTACAGCCACATAAGTAGAATAGCCTGTAAGAAAATGAGTGTGTCATGTTTGAAATATCGCCACACATACATTATGGGACAGCACACATGGATGTAATGTCACATTTATGATACAGCCAAACCTACTGGCATGAGAAATAACAAGCAAATGAAACATTGCTTTTGTTTTGAGCTATTCCCTGAAAAAGCTGTATCCTTTGCTATTAATTCTCATTAAGCTTGGTTGTCTTCTTGTTTGGTGGAATTGAAAATTACTGTAACTGCAAGACTGGGTGGCAATGATCCATGGATCCACAGAAGTAGACTACTTAGCTTTTATCATACCTGATGATTTTGTGAAAAATTGGCTCTGGTCAACTCAATTCAAACAGAACTGCAGCAAAATGCAAGAAGAAACAGCCTATTAAGTGAATTGGCTGTAATGGTCGTTACACAACCTCATTTTTTTAGTGCCATGTATCACATGGCTCTTTGTAAGTGGTGTTGTTTAAAAAATAGATTTATATGTTTAATCAACATTTTAAGCTGAGTCAAGGTTCTTGTTTTTCAGATTTATATTTTACACACGCGCCCACACACACACACTTTTATCATTTAAGGTATTTTTTTAAAGTCTCTCTGAACATTGTTGTCACTGTCTAACCACCACACTCCAGATAAGAGAAGATCTGAGTTGATAAAGATGTCACACCTCGGAGTCACCTTCAGTTGTCATGCTGTAAAAGCAATAAGCTTAACAAGCAGAAGCACAGTGTTTCTGCCCCGAGTGTTGCCTCTCAGGCGGCCCTTCCTTATTGCTGGAGGTTAATGGGACAGCTCTCAGTCTGACGTCAGGCAGAAAAACGTATGGCTGCCTTTAATCTATATTTTAATTTACATTTAGTATTCTCCTCAGAATATGCTATTTAAAGACTCTTTTGTAGTAAATGTGCTTAAACAACCATGATCCATTAGAGGGTATCAGGTGTCTCTAAAGGAAATTATTTTAAGTAGAGACAGATAATACACAGACTAACACCATCTTTCTGTTTTTTCTATACATGGATCTGCCAGACTATTGACAGGTTGGACTTCGGTTGCCTGGCAACCCTAAGGTCACAACAAATTGTTTCCAGTGTTTATGCTAACAAAGCCAAGTGCATTTCCTAAAAAGTTTTCCTTAAATGGAACAATTCACACTTTCCCATGAGCGGGAACGTTACCTCATTCAACCTTTACTTAGAGCCTCTACCATGGCGTCTAAATATGTCAGTTTATGCATAAGATGTATCTGAAGCACACATAGCTGAACTTAAACAGCAAATCCCACCATGTTCCAGTCGAAGCTGTGATTTCAAGCTGAGTTAAAATGTTGCAGTGGGATTCATTAGCACAAATGCACATAATCAGACCTCAGACCTATCTTTGGTTAAGCACCTCTCAGGCTGCTGTGTGCGTGGGGTGAGATCTCCTGCAAATAAACATACTCTGCGATATGTATGATTCAGACTTTTGACAGATGGTCCTCTTGGAGGTGTGATGTCTGCTCTGGTGAGGAGGTGGAATACATTAGAAAAAAAACTTAGCAGCCAGTAGAGGCAACACAAGATTTGCACAGTAATAGCTTGTAATCGAACATGGCCTGTTAAAATGAATATGGCACTTCCGCTGTTTCATAATAATTAATCTTAGCATCTCCCCTTTCATCCAATTGATGTTTTCATGATTTTATTATTCTTGTTATGATGTACTAATAGCACATGTCGCAGCCAGCTAATAGCTTAATGTGGCACAGGCGGAAAATATGATGTTCTTTCTCCACGCTTCAACACAGACAATATTGAATTTCACTCTGGGTTAGATGTACTTATTTACAGAACATATACGATGAACTGCTGTTTGTGCCTCTGACTGATCATTACAGATTCTTGCAGAAGCTTAAAGCCAGACAGGCAGCAGGCCTAAATTACTACAAAAACATTGTGCTGTTGAGGAAAATAAAATGAAAGTCACGGCTTTATTGACCTCCAAACCTCCGTTTTAAATTGAGGTCAGCATTGATGGACAACATCATTAACTCCTATATTCACGTGATATTACACAACCACCTAGTCCTTCACTTAGGCCCAAGATCAAATGAACTTGTCTGTTATAAGCAAATCAGGTGAGTCTATGCGCGTGAGGACTATACTGTACAATAAACCACAAGAAAGAAATAGAAATTATGAAATGGAATTAGAAGTCTCATTTTTACACAAAGTAATTTGGGAGAAAATGAAAAGACCACAGAGATAAGTCAGACTAATTCATCCTTTCCCATCACACAATCTCCAGTGGTCCTCCCCTCCTGCAGCCACACACAAACCATGATGAATATTTAATGTGATATTAAACTTCTCCTCTGTTTTGCGTTCAGGGCCATTTTGTTCATTCAGCGGTGAATCAGCTAAAACCAATTTTCTGTTAATTAGACTCACGTTCTGGTGGAAATCCGTTCTGATCGTGAAAATGTCAAACTCCAATTGGTGAAAACAGCTGATGTCAGTAAGCAGCTGGATGCATCAGTGAAAACCAGGACTGAGCAATAACAGCAAAACAAGTCTAGAGCTATGATATTAGCCCTGTGAGGGAAGCATAAGTGTCTTAGTTCAGTGGTTAGCATGCTAACATTTGCTAAATTGTCATTAATTTTGCAATCAGGCATTTTTGTGTTATTAGAGTTCATCCTCTATGGGCTACAAATATCTCTACACAATTCCATCCACCAGCCTTTGAGATATCAATGGACTGACAGCTGCACCCACAGCCTCCTGTTGCAGGTCCTTGTGTTATTGGATGTGTTGTGCTGGGATCATTTTTGTCCTCGCTCTGGTTTTGAGTTACAAAAAGATTCGTGTAATAAATGTTGTTTAATAATTCTCCCAGGGATTGTGACCCACTTGATATATTTCAGACATATTTTAATGTTTTAGAAGTTTACATCTTCATAAACATGACTAACCTCTTCTTCTTCCTCCCTGATGTCATGTTATTTACACTTTGGGTCAACAGCTATATTTCCTCAAGTCATTAATAGCCTTTATCTCTTGAACGATGAGGGCATTATCTAAAATACCACATGCTCTTGTTTTTCGTCGTAGAATAATCATTTTTCTTGGGAACCCCCTATCAACTTTCAGTCTTATCTGAGCAATTAATACAAATCCCTGAAAGGAAAGACTTCCTGCAGCAGGTTTGGTGCTCTGCTGTTGAGGAATGTGCTTTGGTTTTCTGGTCTGATTTTGTCATTTGAAGATGTAATGTCTCATGTGCTGCAACGTTTCCACTTTGCTATAACTCCAGGGGTGAACATCTAGTTTTGGTGTCCGACACTCTGAAAGATTGGCCCACAAGTTTACACTGACATTCAACAATCCATCATAAAAGAGAAATGCATTTTAGAAGTGGCACCGAAACCAATTTTTCCGTGGACTGCAGCCTCACTAGACCACAATGCAATGCAGCCTCGTGATGTGTTGCAGTTTGAGAGAGGAGTGTGACTTTTTTGACTTTCACTCTCTCCTTTTCACTGTTGCTATACTCTCTGGCGGTTGTCGAAAGGCATTTAGGGAAATGCAGGAAGTTACTGGCTGCAGTCGGAGCAGATGTGGGGAATAGAGGGAAGTTGGGTACCCGGAAAATAATTTACGTCAGATTATTGCTAAATCACTCCTGGCATGCACTGAACATCACAGATTGATTGTACGTAACAGCGTACGTGTATCCAGGGGTGTATTTTTCCATTAAGTCTTCAGTCTGAGTTAGAGCAGAGGAACAAAAGAACTATTTCAATTCTCAGGGTGTCCACACGGATGTCTCCCCTGGAAAAAGTATTTGCACATATCTGGAAATTTCTAATAACGTCTCAAAAAAACTGAATCCCATATCGAGTGTCCCATTATTAGGGCTTATCTATCAATCAGTAATCACATGTCCTGGATTCCCTTCAGTTTAAGCTTCTGTTCACTCAGTCAGCGACACTTCTGCTTTAATGGGATTTGACAGCTTATCTAGCACTTTATGAAAAGTCGGGCAGCACAGACAGAATGAATAATATGACATGAAAATATTAGACATAACATTTTATGTCATTTTATGGTCACAGCAGCCACGTTAATTTTTCAACTCAGCTTGAAGCAGTTATCGCCTGTTTAGCCCTTCATTTTATTATGAATCATTTAATTAGACTTATTAAGACAGTCTGACTGAGATGCTGGAGTTCTGCCTACTGTGTCACTTTGATTCACCGTTAAAAGAACTTGAAAGTGATACAAAGAGAACAAGATGTTGATCTTGGCTTATTCCTACATGTCCTGCTAAGTTGGTGGACAGCAACTTGTATCTCCACCCTCATCTGCACAAACGCAGTACAGTTTCTTTTATCTTTATCCGCTGGGAAGAATTGTGAAGTGTTCCCGTCTACCTAAAGAATCATATTTCCCCAGAAAATAAAATCCCTTCATCATGTAGCTACCGCATCCCAGTCTGTCTGATGGGACAAAACGTTGAGACAGTCAGCGCAAACTCAGACTGATGGAGCATCTCTGCCATCTTCTCCCCTGATTATTGTGAAATATGAACACTCACAGCAACAATGCTGATGTTCGACATGCACATTTTCCATGTCTCATTTATTGATGCTTTTTAAATTTTGCTTTATGCAGGCAGTTTGTTGTAATATATGTAATTGGGAATTCAGATAAGAATTTAAAAATTTTTGCTGGCTCAGTAAACAAATACTGACTCCATGGACCGGGTGCAAGCAGCAGGAAATAAAACAAAGGCATCAAGATGTGAAAAGTTAGTTGACGATATATGAAGGAAGGAGTGAGGAGGCGGGTCTAACCTTTGAACCTGTGGACACTGTCCAATGTGGAGGACTCTGGTCTCACTGGAGATCAGACTTGTCAATCAAACTAACCACGCCCCTAAATCTTCCTCGTTTTGAAGCCTAATATCTACTTAATGATGAAGTGATGTTCAGATGGACCAGATCACTGAGAAGAAGAAGTAACTTTAGCTCATGACATCAGAATGACTTGTGCAAAAATGTATTGACTGAGACTTGAAGTCAATTGAGTTTTTTTTAGAGGCAGCATCTAGTGGTCATCAGGAGTATTGCACTTTTTTGCACTTATTGGCCTCATGTTTAAGCCCTGCTGCTTTGTTCATTTCTACATACTGTGTCTATGGTCATGACCTAAATGTGAATATCAACATGCCAAAATACAAATGTTGAGCATCTCAAAGAGCACAAAACAAACCATAATCCATGGCTGACCTCCACCACATTGACACATGTATGTGCACATAGATTTTTAATAAATCTATTAAGATGTGACAAACTCATGAATTTTTCCTTTTCCTCTCCAGCTTATACCCCTGTTTCTCTGTCATCATTTATTCGGTTATTATAAGAGATAGGGATCACTATTTATTATTATTATAATATAACAGTTATTATAATTCACCATCAGTGTTATGATAATGGAGAAAATAGAAACATTTCACTAAAAAATAACAGTAGTGTCAGTGTGGTGCTACAGGCAGAGACAGACCAGAGGATCTTAAAGTCAGCAGGATTTACCCTGT
Organism: Pseudochromis fuscus; assembly: GCA_900323345.1. NCBI lineage: Eukaryota > Metazoa > Chordata > Actinopteri > Pseudochromidae > Pseudochromis > Pseudochromis fuscus. The sequence continues at coordinate 42,603 of OOFC01037255.1, forward strand.
GGGAACCTTTAACATCTGAACAAAATCTGATGGCAGTCCTTTAAGATGCTGTTAAGATATTTCAGTCTGGACCAGAGAGTTAGTTTGTGTTAGTTTGGGTCTAATATGGTTATAAAGTGCAGCAGTGAAAAAAACTCAGCCTTACTCCCTAAACCTATCAAACGCTTAATCAAAATCTTATTATTAAATTCAGACTAATTCCACAGTTGACTGTGAGCAAACTGACTTGAGGAATAAAACGCTGCCGGTGTCACATGTCATTTCTGTGTGATAACAAAAATGAATGCCACGGAAATGTTTAAATATTTGCTGGCGTATAATTTGTTGTGACATGTATTGTTCACAGGTGGTGGGAGAGGAGGGATTCATCCCTCCGTTTTCACGCCGAGTGCCATTGCATGTTTTCAAATCAAACAAATGGGTCAGCCCTTTGTTCCAGCAGAATATTTTTACTTGCCCTATCTGAAAGCCATAGAATACACTCTGATCAGCAGGGTGTTTCAGCACTGCAAATTTAAATCACTTTCTGGATTTGAGTGTAGACAAGAGGCAAATATTAATTCACATCATGCAGGGCAAAATTATATTTAATTTGGTCATTCACGGAAAAGAAAAACAACACTATCTACAGATTACAGTATGTGGGGCAGAGCATCCTGTTATCTGCGCTCTGACTGAACAGAATTTAAACAGGTCTCAGCTGATTTCAGGCTTTTCCCCTTCAATTCTCCATTCCCCAGGTACCTTACTCCATGTTTTAGTGCCATGTTTTGTTTCCAACAACATCCTCTTCCAGCCATGTTTCCTCAGATGGTGAAAAAATAAACAGGCAAACAAACCAGGTAACCTGCAGAAGTAGTCATACTGAGAGGAGGCTGCTACCAGCACAATTCTGAATTTGTGTTCTTTCTTTGCAATAGTTCAGAGTAAATTTGGTTTGGTTTCAGTTAACATTCAAGTCAACTTGCGAACGACATGTTGACAAAAAATGTGATTAGATGGGAAATATTATGTAGAGCTCACTGAGACCCAGCGGACCCCGGGTCTGAGGTGAATTCATCATTTATGCAAGTCACTCAACCCCATGATGCAACAGATAGAACAAATCCAGTGTTGTCAAATGAGCCACACTTCAAACAGAGAAGCCGCAGGATGTTATCCCTTACATGGATTTAGAAAATGTCACATTTCCTACAGTGAACCTGGAGAGTTGCTGCCGTGCACTTAGTTAACAAGCTCAGGTTATTTTCACATGTAACTTGCTTGGTTCTGTTTTGTTGAACTCTGCTGTGTTTGCCTTGTTAGCTTGGTTTGTCTGGGGTTCATGTAAATCAGATTCTGGTGCGGATGGAGCAACAAACTGGAGAGTCGAGGTCAGTTTTCTGCTGCAGGGGTTTATGGTGGAAGATGTTTGACTTTAACGTGAATTTAAAAGCTACATCGAAGCTACATACGTCTGCTGATTGAAAACTCTTCAAGGAGTGACCTTAAGCTCTCTGTAAGAGCTATACACATATTCATGCAAATCATTTGGTAACCATGGTAACACATATGACCATGAGCATATGATTTTGAGTTTCCCTGTTGATCATGCATCCTATAGTCCATCAAAGAGCAGTCTCACAGAAATACACCCCATGTTTTACAGGTGTGTTACTGTGCACCTGTACCTTGTTATTGTTCAATTTAGAGACTAATAATTAAAATATTACTCATAATGCGTTCCTTGTCATCTCTTTGTGCTACCAGAAAGCATAAATATACCCATTAGAAGCATGCAAAGTGTTGCACCACCTCAGCAGAACTGTTATAAATCACAATAATCATGTTGTGAGGGGTATAAACCAAATTTAAAAGTGTCTGTTTAGAGCACATGAAAATATTTCACTGGGCTCCCTGCCCTGCTGAGTCCACCAGTCATTGTTCCCTGGAAAATGACAGAGCTGGAAGCCACTCCGATCACCAGGTGGTCGTACACGATCAAACCACTGAATGTTTTTATGGTAACATATTCTTTTGAGGGCCCATCCAGTAACAGTTGCTTGTAGGCATGGCTCATGTCCAGCTTTGTAAATGTTGTAAGGAGGGATATCATGGTTTGGGTTAAAGTAACTATCATGTGAAGACTATGGAAGCTTCCCCACCATGAATAGAATTTGGGAGTTATTTAATAAACACAAGTAAGCATATGTCAATTTGGGGCATTTTAGTGATTGGATGCAGAGAGATTTCTTTGGCTGGTTTATTTTTATTGTAATGTACCAAATGGATTTAAAACTCAGGAGTTAATGAACAGATGTCAGAACAAAGTGCAGGGATACTGCTCTTTTTGCACAGCATTCCTAGCACAGATAAATCAGTGGGTGAGATTATCCCTGGAGCCAGGAGGAGAGGCATTTCATCAATTTGAGATCAAGACTTTGTATTGATCCTGCAGCCCATACATGTTTGACATTACTTAAACCTCCCTGTTTTTGGTGACTCTTGGATTTCAGTCAATCGCCATTTCCATAGAGCACAGAGGTGTGAGCTCGCAGCAGTGGCAGAAGTGGGAGGTCGTGTGCTTCTGCTGCTCCAGTGGTAGTTTTTCTCCTTTTCTTCCACCCACCTGTCAGGCAGTTTTTCTTATTTTGTAATAGTCTAACTGTATTGCACAGACACTGCCCTCAAGTGCAATGAATTTTCAGCCTTTTTTAAAAATGTGTTTTTCTTGTTTATTCTCTTTACCCAAACCTGATTTTGTGGTCTACTGTCAAATTTAATCAACAAAAATTGGCCACTTTTAAAAGGCAAATGTAGTCCTCCATATTAAAGCAGCTTGCATCAAACTGATATCTTGCTCAGGATGTCGTGGAATGATGAAAACTGTGTTCCTGCCCAGCATTTTATTGCCTGCATTTTTAGTGGTGATGTTTTTCCGACCACATTTAGTCTGTACAGGGATACTACATTTTGTAAAATATCTCTTAATGCTCCGACTTGACATTTCAGTGCCACAACACGCTTGAAATAGTCGAGAAACGGGCTTCATGCATTTAGATGTCTCAAGTGAGCAGAAAACAAGGCTGCTGATGTGAATTGTTATGAGCAGCAGCATTTAGTCCAATCTGCATCACGACAACTCCACAAGTCAGAGAGATGCACAAGTCACATACCCTGCTGGAGTCATGCATGCCTTCACTTCTCTCTTGAGTCTAGTCACACACACTCACACACACACACACACACACACACACATACACACACACACACACACTCATGTTTACACCACATTAGAGGACATTACATTGACTTACATTCATTTCCTGGTGACTTACTCTTCTCCTAATCATAATTGCTACTTACCAGTACCTAACTTACAATTATCTTAACCTAAACTGAATTTAAAAACTCGCTATCATCTTAAAATTGAACGACTTACATTATGAGCTTTTTGTCCCCATATGGAAAAGGAAGACAAGTCCCCATAATGTGACTGTGCAAACAGATTTAGATCCACCCCAATGTGAGTAATACCCTCCCACACACACATGCACACATTGCACACAGTGACCCTGTACATTCATTACCAAAAAAATTGGTAAAGTGTTTTTTTCATCATGGAAATTATGAATAACCCCGACTGTTTGTCAGCAGTTTCCAAGTCAGACTGGCTGCTGGTGTTTCTTTTCATCATTGACAATTACAGCCACACATGCTGGAAACACATGACATGGCCCCTAAAGCAGCCCCTGTAGCTTGTGTGTTGGCCAACAGCGTGGATGACACCCCATCATGTTCCTGTTAATGTACTTAATATATGCAGCATGAAGAGGTGTTTCCAAGCTCATCAATTTCTCTCATAATTAAAAGTGTATTTCTGTATTTACTGGTTACGTTCACAAAAAGGTTTTTCCTCACCAGCTATTAGAGCTGTTGTAAGATTATATCTGCAGGAAGAGGTAATTTACACTTTTTAAAAACTAAAAATACATATATTTTTTCCTACCAATTATCTCACATTCTCTTTGTTGTTGTAACTACCATTAGCATACATTTTGTGGTAATAATTCTAACATAGTAGAATTTACATTATTTATTACCATTCTGAATTTTTGAACAGCGACAAGACAAGAAAGATTCTGACCACCCTGGTATGACTGAGAAACTGGAGAAAAGAAAACCCTGAAGTTGAACTTCCTGACACCTCAAAATTACTTCCATTAATCATAAGCCCACAACCATGGGCTCTATTTACAAGAATCAATGGTGCAGTTTATCAGGTTCCTCAAAAAAAAAAACCTCAGCTGGCCCCCCAACATGGTGGAGCAGCGGCAGGACACTGAGCTCTGCTCAGATCATTGAACTTCTCACCCTATTATGCAAAGTGAGCCCAGCCACTCTGCAAAGCAACGCCATTTGCCTGCTTGTGTCAGTAATGACACAGTCCTTCATAGCTGAGACCTGGAATAAAAATCTAAACCAGAAAAGCTTCATTTGTGGCTCAGCTATTTCTATCAGTCAGTGGTGACTCAACAAATGACCACAGTTTTTAACATAACCAGGTGCCACTAATTATTGTACTGTAACCATGCATTTGACTTCTGTACAAGCTGTTATTGCAGAAGAACAAAAATGTGTGTTTGAGGTGTGGATCTAATAATTTTATTGAATCATTCTTTAACCTTAAATCATTTTGTTATATTCTAATTTATTACTTAGTGTGTAATACACATAACAGGCTATGGCACCATGGGGATGTTAGGGCTCAGGCAAAGGTCAGCTGGGCTGGACCTGCTGATCATACAATTATACATGGCTAATCTGCTTAGGCCCGCACCCAGAACCTCAGGAGGGTGCTGGGCTGATACCTATGGCCATTTTCCAAACCTGAGCCGGCTCTGTACAGACAGATTTTTTCCTTGCTCTCAACCTGCCCTGCACCACAGGGAGTGACTGCAGACACAGCACTTAATTAGCTGTTTCATATGAACTTCATTGTTGTTATATCTGCTGTGTTTGAAAACACTTGTCTTCATACACATCTAGGAGAAACGGGGCAGCATTAGTATTCTATTAGATTTCTTCTTCTCATTACTGACTAATTATTTCATTAGAAGTCAAGTTGTTCATCTTTTTTTTTCCAAATCATTTTTTGCCAGAATTTGCTTGACAAATAATATTACATTTATTTCATCATGAATAATTTATAAAGAGAAAAGCAACTAATCCTGGCACCCTGAGAAGCTGAAAGCAAAGAATGTGGAAACTTTGCTGAAACTTAAATGATACATTTATTATTAGAGTAGTGACTACGTAATACACAGAATGTTGCTTTTGTGTTTTCTTCAATCTCTAATATTACATGTGATCAGTGAATAAACTCAAACAAAACAGTCACCCCCTTTTTGAACTATGATGTATTATTTAATGATCAATACAGCCTTGTAACAAATGCAATCACACCAGGGTGTATTTATAGATGAAATACATTTTAACATTCGCCTGGTAACTATTGTTTAAGTGTTGACTTTATTTAGCACAGTATATTGCCTTTGAGAACTCATTTCCTGTGTAGTGCTGTACTCATCAACTCAGGTATTAACGGGGTTTGTGTGGCTATTATGCATCTGCACCTGTGTTCGACTCTGTGTCTGATGTGTTGAGATAAGAACATTGCAGCGAACAAACAAGGGATCTACATCCACTTTGCTGCTAGTTTACTTTGTTTTCCCTCTTTCTCTTTAACCTTTAACATTCAGCTGCTTAAAAGTGGTACGAGTGCCATACCTCATTATGTAAATAGCTGTCACAATGACAAACAGTGCCTCTTGTTTTCAACAATGAACTCCTCAGAGCACACATGCCTACACACAACCATGCAAATGCTTGGCTGATATTATACACTACCTACACTGCACACATGAATTTCATCCTAGACACACATCACACCCACACAGACACTGACACCAAGCCAGATGCATTCGTGAGTCATGAGGCTCATACAGTAGGTGTGAGTGAGAGTGCGACTGTATGTGTTTCTGTGTGTGTGTCTGCAGTGGACTGGAGGCCTGTCCACAGTGTTTTCCGCCTTCCCCCCAAAGCACACTGGGACTAGCTCCAGCCATTGGACATGGATGAGACTGACAATGCAGTACAATAGAAACAGATGTTTACTGTTATTGTGGAAAGGTAGTGCTGTTCGAGCCAAGTGCATCTGCATGTTGACAAAGAAAACATGGACATGTGAATGCGAGGGGGCACAAATACTAAACAATGCTGACAAATTGCATCTGAATAACGTCTTGTTTGATGCATCATGAAATACAGGTAAAAGCATATATACATGTATAGAGAGAGAAACAATTTTATAAGCAGAAAGGAAAGATTGTAATGTACAGTGCTATGTGTTTTGCAACCATTTTCACATGAAATTGGGATTATAACGTGGGCAGCGTTGGTGCATTTGAAGATAAATAGAAACAGAAATGTAAGCCAAATGTCTGCTCTGTCTCACAAAGATGAAAACAACCATATACTGTGTCCACCACCTCCTGTTGTGCCCACACTTTGTCACACGGCTCAGTAATGAAAGTGACACGCACGCAGAGGGCATTATTCTGTAAAAACAAAACCAGAAATAATAACACTGTAGCTCTTTGTTAAGCTTGGGCCTCCCTTCAGCACAGCTGGTGGGCATGTTGTAAGCAAGTGTGCGACATTGTCCTTGTCGATACAGAAACTCCTGTGGGTTAGGAACTTAAGGATACAGCCTGAACTCCCATTTGCTAATTAGCACTAAACACAAAGTACATCTCAGGCTGATGACAATGTCAGATGTAAATGGGTTGCTACCGTCTGAACCGCTGTGGGAGAAATATGTTGCTGACACCAAAACGTTCATCATCAGCCCATACACAGATAATTAGCTCGGTTTGACAAATGCAGCAACAAATAGAATCAGCTTGATCTCTTTACAGCTATTGATGATGAAGCCCGAGACCTGGATCTTAGACTCTGTGACTTGAGAAAAGATGAGTCAGTTCACATCTTGCTGTACTTTTCACCTTTGCTGATTACACTGTAGCTTGTCGAGAGCCAAGACCACAGGGCTAATTAGTCCTTCTGAAATGATTGATATCGAGGATGTGGAGAAATGCCAAATGAGTAAAGCGTGTGATGACTCACGAGGCCACGATTGTGCCTCAGAAGTTTTCTGGAATTGTTTGTGTCGTACAAAGATCACAAATACCCTGACAGAAAAATGATTTCACAGTGTCCGTAATGATAGGATTATTGTGCTGGCACATGGTGAGAATAACAGCATATGTAGAAGGTTTTATCATCACTCTTGAATTTTGAGAATAAAGCTCATGATTCTCAGTTTGTTTAAAAGAAATATGTTTGCATTTATCTTATCAGTGCAAATTTACAAAGATCAGTTTGTGTCTGTGTTATTAATTATATATATACCAGTGATCAGAGTGTGATTTTAGTTAATTGAACATTAGAGTATAGACATTTCAGACTCCACACTGACTGCCATATGTCACTATTTATTTATTTTTTAAACAATCCCACTGACTGGGGAGATACAATATTGTTTTACAGTACCGCCGGCAATAAAACACACATTTTTATTTTCTGCTCCACATGCTCCCAACAAGAGGTTGGCCAATTGATTCTGGGGACCTCTCCCCTAAAGCCACCAAGTCAGCCTCTGGCTAAAAAATGAAAACCTAACAGACAAAAAAAAACAGTCCCGAATCTGCAATGTGCATTTTTACATAAACTTCAATCATTTGAATGCGAGGCCAAGTTAGACCGTTACTTTGTTGTTCTGCTGGGAATTTTCTTGAAGCGAATCTCTCTCAGTTGTCATTTTTTCATTGCTATATTTATCACTGACTCTGACGGGGGCCCATTATGGGGTTTGCCACCTCCGTGCGATTAGTTCAACACAACATTCAAGTTTGTCCATTCTCCATTTTCCGCTGCTCTGAAGTGTGCACGGCGCTCCACATCTCTGAATGTGTTTGTTGTTGATACTTTCAAATGGCTCTAAAGCTGCAGCAAAGAATATTTACCCTAACAATGGACCAAATGATGTGGTGTAATCATAAAATATATTGCTTATAGTGACCTACTGATAATTATTGTCATCAGTGCTATGCAGCGTTTTATTGTCTCTCTCCTCATTGTTTTAGTTGTGCAGCTTGCAACTTTGATGACTGGTGTTCTTAGAGATTTGTCGAGCTCACAGGTGATAAGCCAACTTTCATACACATAATCAACATTTGTCTAAAAATCCAAAAAGGTAGCCTACATGAACTGGCCACTGTATTTATTTAGTTTATTTCATTTCTGGTGATTTTTTTCAGAAAACCTAAAAAGGTTTTATGTGAATTACTATGCTATGAGCTATGTTAGCTATGAAATATTTATTAAAATACCAGAAAAAACCATGAAAGAAAGAGCTAATACATGTTTTAAACATTTTTTTAAAAGTTGGCAGATGAATGTGGGTCATAGTTTGAAAAAAAAAATCATGAAATTGTGTCTATATACGTTGTACATCCTACATTATAGTTAGAGTAGATTTATTTGTGCTTGCCAATATAAAGGTTAACCTCATCCCAACAGTGTTCCAGCATCAAACAACAGACGAGGATACAGCTGCATCTTATTTTATATGCACTGTCCATCATTTTAAACAGTGTTTCATAACCTACTCACTGAAACTGATTATTCGCCTTTAGATCTTGGATGGTGAAATGTGTATTATATTTGTGTAGGAGGGAGTTCTGATTATCGTGCCTGCTTTTAATACATAAATACATCAACATTTTAACTTTTATAACATGTATGACATCTGTCCAGCTTGTTTCTCAAACCACTTCCTGCAGTAATCTGTTCTTAATGCATCTTGATTCGTTCTTCTGTGTTAAATATCCACACAACTTAATTTTTCAAGATGCATGAGAACATGAATGCAATCAGTATTTAGCTGGGTAATGGACAATAAATATATGTTACTAGTGCACATACATACATCCATATGGTTTGTATATATCACTGTAGAGAGCAGATGACAGTAATAACACTGTAGGAAGGGTTAGGAGTCAGCAAATCGCTTTTTTTAAGGTTGCCTGTTTAAATTTTAATAACAAGAACCAAGGTGATTAGTTCTTCACTGTGACAGTCGTAAATCACCACATCAAATATTAATCTTTAATTCTTTGTATCTTTATCTGATACACTATCCCTTTCATTTTCCAATGGATGATGTTTGAGATAAACATGCAAATGATCCTCAGATTGTAGCTATGTGATTAGTTTGGATCCTAACTGTCTGTAATATGATTTCCTAATATAATTTATTTGAACAAAACATTTTATGAAATAGAATCACAAGGTTGGTCCCATGTGTCACTGGCCCTTCATTATTACAGCTCTCCAATTTTACCTCTTTTTAAAAAAAAAATCCAGTTAGTTTTTCTGAGGCATGCAGCAAACATTGCAGAGACCCTTGTTTCCAGGGTACATACTAACCATCTCATTGCCGCATAAAATGAGATCTGTGCCCTTATTTGCACCAAGGTCCTGTAGTTCCAATTCTGCAACAATGGGAGAAAACGGCCACAAGGCTGGCAGATCGCATCCATGGGCAAGAGGTTCAATTACTTCAGTTGTCATGGAGCAATAAATGACAAATTAAGTGGCTGGCACCGAACACTGCTTGAAGGAGGCTGCATCAGAATACTAATGTCAGCTGTGTCTGACAGCGGGTAGAGAGATAGACGGAAAAAAAAGCCCTAAGTTTGGCAAAGGAAAAACAGACAACTTTCTTTAGTACAATATATTCTCTACTCCTTGACCTCGATTCAGAAATATTAGGCTGCTGGCATCTTTGTTTCTTGGAGGATGGTATAGTGATGTTTAACCGCTATTTAAAGCAGCAGCCTCATGTAGTTCAAAGCTACAATAAACAGACGGTTGCATTGTTCAGTTGCATTCATGTAGAGTAACACTTTTGTCGTGTTATATTCTTTTCAGCTGTCCGTGATCTTTGTTACGACAGACTGGAACAGGCATTGTAATCCTGTAATTAATAGAGTGTGCATACAGAATTTAGACGCTGGCTAATGAAAGTGCTCTGTGGTGCCAGTTTTTATCACGCTAAAAATCTCTATAAATAAGTCTGCAGCCACACCAGCATCACTGTGAGACTTTAATGCACATTACACACCAGCAAACAAAATCTGTGGCGGTTTAATGGAAGTTGTTGTTGCTACAGTCATTGTCTCACTGGATCTGTATGATGGTTTTTACCTGAAAGTCACCGTGAAGCTGAAGCTGAAGCATGTCTTCTGTAATGTGGTTTGCTGAGTGACAGAGAATAACAGATGGGTGGATGGAGGTGCAAAGGCTGTTGGCCTCCACCCTCAAATTCTGTGTTAGCTTAGACGGTGAAGATTAATTACTCCTCAAGCACAAGATTACAAAAAAAGGAAATACTAACTGACATCAAACACAGACCTATGACGTCCCTCTGATATCCATTGTTTAGTTATAACCCACAAGCAAACGGTCAAGTGTGAGTCATCAAAAGTCATCAAAAGCTCAATTATGAATTACAGAGAGAAAAGTGGGAATAATATAATTATAATGATTGTAGCATACATTGCTTGGAAGCAGTATTTATAAACCTAGAAATTAAGTGTAGATGCAGCATCATGCATCAAACAACTTTAACACCTAAATTTACTGTCTCTTGACTATGGTGTTGGTCTTGAACCAACTGATTTAAATAAAATATCCATCTCCTCTACCTCTGCTCCTCTTTAGCTATTAAAGAAGATATATTATACTGGTTTTCGGAAAGTTTAAATAAGCCTTACAAGGCTCCTAGAACATGTCTGTGAAGTTTCTTGTTGAAACTCTCTCTATTTCAGTCTGCCTCAGAAAATCAGCTCCACTAAGATCAGGCTGTTTTCCAGCACCTGTAGCTTTAATCCTTGCCCTGTGCTGACATCCCAGCCTGCCACTTTCTACCTAAGGACACCATCGCTGTAACCAGGCAACAAAAATGTAATGAATCCACGCATCCATCTGTTGCTGTGACGCTGGCAGCCAGTGTGACTACATGTCCACACATTTGTACAACCCAAAACCAAACAGTTGTAAGTTTTTCGTGCACTCATGTCGCGGCCAAACTACTCTCGCACCGGAGAAATCCAAGATGGCGGATCCTTTGACACTTTTCTTAGGATCTGACACTCTGGGTGGAGACCATGTGGGGACCTCAGCAGGGGTTGATAATGCAGGATCTGATATACTGTTACATCACAATATGTCAGAATCCAGGTCCACTTGTTTTACCACAGGTATTTCTCTTCAAGCAGCTCACGCAACAATAAAGTGGTTGTAAAATCTCACTGTCAGTGAGCTTGGAGGCAGCCAGTTACCAAACAACACATATAACAGACTTTAAAAAGTGGATTTTCCATAATATGTCCCCTTTAAATGCTAAAAATGAAACAAACTGTGTCTGCCTGCCATTGGTCAGATGAAGGAACTGGATTTTTTTGTTTTTCTTGTTGAAAACAGGTGCTGATGACACAGAACCAAAACAATGTGCTGAAAGGGGCTAAAGAGTCATTCAATTCACCATTAATATAAAAATATTGATCAGTGCCACTTTGATTTAA
>OOFC01037255.1:54581-78404 GCA_900323345.1 Pseudochromis fuscus
TGACATCCTTTACACCTCCCTATCCTTCATCCTATCAGTGAATTTAAATGTACGCTCTTCAGAAAACATTGAGGTTGCTGACCTCGACTCCCTTGTTCCCTTCATTCTCTCCACTCGCTTTTCTTATGTGATTTATGACTGTACATTCTGCTGGGTACACTGCACCCTGTTCAGCAAACAGACAGTGTAACTGAGTCATGCTGCAGCAGTTTTGTCAGGGTAACAAAACGTTTGCACTGGGACTGTGAACTTACATCCTCAAGGTGACCTCCAGGGAGATCCTGTCGGGCTACCCAAGGTGACAGCTGAGCACTTGGAATATGCCACGCACACGGGGATTGCTCTGCAGCAAAATGAAGGAGGGCATCACACGGATGCAATTCATTCATCTTAATAAAGTTGACCATCAAAGTGATGTGGCTGCAGAGTTGCTAGTTAGACAGAGGAAGAAATACAGGGAGACGGAGAGAGGAGGTAAGAGAAGCCGACAGGACCATGGAAAACACAATGTTCTTTTCCCCAGCATCAGTCCTGTGAATAGGATAGTGCTTGTCTACCTGTTGGCAACATCCTGGCAGGAAAGCTCATTTTGTAGAAATGCTGCAAAGCACATTTTAATTTGACACCCCAAATGCTTGGCAGCACAATTATTCTTTTAAGTAAAAATCTGTCACACTTTCATATAAATAAACGTGTTTTGCTACTCCACATCATTGGCTGACATACTGTAGCGCAGCAGTGACTCAAACAATAGTCACATCACAAAGGCTGTTGCATCCCTGTTTTAAACTCCCACGTCTGCGAGGTCTTTCCCATAAGATATTTTCTGACACACGGGGAATGATGCATTTTATGTTAGCAGCAGTTTCTCTCTAATAAATACTGGGTAGTTAGTCTGAGCAGAGAACACAAAGGAAAACAGCATCACCCACAGAAACTACAATCTATTCAAGTTTATCAGAAAATACAAGGGCAAAAACGTCACGTTTGATTGACAAGTAATCTCCCGTAAGAACAACAACAGTGACAACTTGAGTGGTTTTTCTTACAAGCGTGATAGCACAGGGAAAAAAGTGTACTGCATTTTACCTCCTCGTGCATCCAGCTCCTTCCTCTTCCTGTAAAATTTAAGACTGCTCTGTTGTAGTTTTGTCATTTTTCATAGTGCTATTTGTGTTTTGATTGTAATTTGGTCCTGTCGCCCTGTAGAGGGTTGTGCCTAATGTTTTATCTGCACAATATGTCTAATGTGTCTGTATAACCAATTTAGAAACAAAGTAATTGCAGGTGATAGCTGCCTTTGTAATCTTATACAATTAAACTCTAAATTAAAATCTTGTAACTTAAAAATGTTGTAAAGCTTTACAAAAAGTCATATCTTTCTACAAAAACAGACCTACTTGCTGTATAATAGTAGTTCTTCAGTTAGTTCAGCTTCTTTCTGCATAAGAAATGGTTTTGTAAAAGGCTAAGCTGTAAAATTCTCTGCAATAATATGTGCACTTGAATCAACGCTTGTGTGTGTGTGTGTGTGTGTGTGTGTGTGTGTGTGTGTCTCATGTAGTGTAGAGTAGTGCCTGTAAAAAAAATCACACACTGCAGCCTGTCATTACATATAACCCAGCGGATATTTTTTTCATTTTATATGGCACAGATAAAGGTGAACAATGAGGCCAGGAGCTTCACAAGAGTACTCCTCTGATTGAGAGCATCACTCTCATAACTCCTTGTGCATATATTACCTAATATGCGACACAACCATTGACAATTTGTTGAGAGATTCTGCTGCTTATAGTAGCAACTGATACGATCTCAGGCCTCTGATTTCAAGCAGAGATGAGGACTGACCTACAGAGTTCACACTTGTTTGTGTGTCTGCACTCGTGTTTTTTCAGTGGTAGTCTTCAGCCCCTAAGGACACAAGTCTCTCTCACTTCAGGAATTGTATTAGTTTTTCAGCACTGCTTCTAAAACAGACATTCAAGTGTAAAATGTATCAGTGCGTATGTCTTTTAAGTGAAAAGAAAGACGAGAAATATGAGATGAATAAGACTACATACACCAAGTAGAGTTACATATGTTGAGCAGGTGAAGGCGGTGTAATGACAGCACAGTACTCTACTACTGGCAGTACAGCTCCATCCAACACCATCTGGTTAAGGTTTCCTCCAGTGTTCATGGCCTGTAGGGTGGGGGCATTTAATGCATCACACAGAAATAAAACAAAGAAACAACAAAAAAATATTAATCTTGGAGATCACTTCCATGGAAATGACACTTTCAGACGACTTAAACACAGTCTGCTCGCCTGACAGAGAGAAGAATGACACGATGAAGTGATTCCCTACAGAAGATATTGTATCACAGCAGTGGCCATTTCGCTTGAGTTGTATAATATCCTTGTGCAATTTTCACATCTCAACACCACAGATGGATCTTTGCTGGGCTTTGGCCCTTAATATCAACCCGATCTTCCTCGTACAGATTGTTCCTCAGTGGAAATATCACAGGAGGCCAACAGCTGGCTGCAGTTCATCTCTTGTCGCCTCACATTTTCAGCCACATCAATATTGGACAAGTCTGTTCAAGTTCAGAGACGGTTTTAGACTGTAGCACTTAAACAGATGGCGGTCCTCTGGGCCAGAACAGGGATAAACCAAATCTGATATTTTTATTTCTGCAGTTCATCGTCTTGCATATTGTGCTAGTAGATATTATGTTGCTTAAACCAATCATAAGGAGAGAGATCAAATCTACAGCAGTAAAATAATGTGTGTGTCTCTGTGTGTGTGTCTGTTTCAATGTGGCTGTCCTTAAAGATTTAATATCAGGGTAAAAACTAAAGGATGTTCACATAATGACACAGCACATAAACTCCTGTGTGACATACACAGACACACATGCAAGTGCAATGGCACACACGCTTAATCTTCCACAGCATTAAGAGTTAGACATACAGCCCATTCTGTAGAGTTATCACCATGGAAACTGGACAGGAGTGAAAAGCCTGTACTCTGGTGGATGGAGCAATGGCACGACAACATCCTAGGTCCTACACCGTGACATTTATATGAGGTGGTTTAGCACAGTGCATAAACTTTATCTGTCAACTTCTCTTAAATGCAAAAGACAGAGATTCTTTTTCACTGCGGTTGCATTTTTTGCGTCAACCGCTCCAGCACCGGTGAATTAATGCAGTCCAACCTGAGTTGTTAGAAGGGGTCAGTAATATATGAAAAACAAACGTGGCAGAGATAAGAGTGATAAAAATTCACTGAAAATTCTTCAGCAACACCATTCACTCATATATCAGAAGTTAAACTGGTTCTCATGTGACTTAAGCTCTCCGAGGGTTGTGCAGTCGTTCTTTCATGCTTCAGATTCAACGTCATTTTTTTCAGTATATCCTTAAATTACTGGCAAAATTCTTCTTTGTGACTGTGGAAATACAAAAATATGCCTATTTTGTGCAACTTTGCCCACTATAAAGCCTCAGTTTTGCCTCTTTTGCCTCTGCACGGCTTTTACTTTTGTAGTTTTGTATACAGATCACATTGCGATGTAAAGCTAATTCAAAGCTGTTAGAATCAATGGATGACATATCTCCACACAATGTAAAATATGCTTTGAACAGTGATGCTTTCACACCTCTGCAGTTCCCCTCAGGTCTGTGAAGGCCTCTCAGCTCATTGTTTTGATTTTACAATGTTCAACTTCATTCATTTGGCACCGTATTCTCTGCAGTCATTTCTAGATAGAAAAAAAGATTTAAGCACAAAAGCAGGCTCTAATAAACCCACTGTATGCTTCAGTAAACAGACAAAGGTTGAAACAAGCTGGTGAACACAGTGGATCATTTAGCAGCTGAAAAGGCAGATATTTCCCAGAGGAGTCAGTAAGAGACCAGAGGGGAGCTTAAACAAAACAGCATATAGGACAAAAACAGGAATCCAACTAAGATGTTGCCCCACATCTGTTGGATCTGGAACTACATGTTAGCAGTTTAACCGTGTTAGCTTTATATGGTGAGAATATGTTGATTTTGTATTTACAGCTTGTGTGGTGTGGTTGGAAAATGAGTCAATTATGTTTGGCAGCGTGTTTCTTGATTGACATGAATCTAAGTATCTGATTCAGTGCTTGCTGCTTTGTTGTCTCTCTCCTCTGCACCAATTTTCCAAAATTTGTTTATCCCAAATTCCAAAAAACAATTGCTTGATCACAGATTGATTTGTGACATGTGTAAAATAAAGTTATTTAAATGTCTTCAAACAATCTGCATGTTCAGAACTTTTTGTGCAGTGCTCATCTCTAAATATAGTGCTGGAGGAGAATTGTAACAGGAACAGTTTGCTCAAGACTAATTACCTGTCTTGGCACAATTCAGGTGTTTGTCATTATTTTCCATAATTAGCAGGTAGCATTTTAGCTTGACTACTTTATGTTGCTGTGTCTTCCTGATGATGGCAAGAGAAACTGGAAAAATCACTATAACATTTATAGTGAAAAAAGCCACCGGGAGGATTACAGCAGTGGTGTCCTCTGAGTCAGCCTGATGTTGCCCCCAAAGCTGAGTTTACGTTTATCCCAACCCCATTTTTTAATCCCAAACCCCAACCACTATGCTCTCCATATTTATAAATTTAACTCTAATCCCCAAATTAACCCCTAGCCCAAACCTTCACTTTTTTCCTTTCACATAATGTTTAATTATGGCTGAACTCTGCAGAGTTGGTACTAATAAATACAGCCCCATAATTAGCCTTTCTATGAAAGCTGTGAGCAAATTACCATATCTCTCATGTCCTACAGTATCTGCATATCAGCAGATTCCAACAGAGTTAAGATGTTTTAAAGAAGGTAAGGGCAGAAGTCTAGATACTATATCTGTGAAATCTCCCTAAATTTTGGCTGACTTTTCTGAAATCAATGAGCATCCAATCTGAACCAAGGTGATGTACTATTACTTATCCATTAAATGCACAACTGTCAGTCTCGTCTTTCTTATTTTTTTCTTCTTTAACTTACTAAATTATCTGTAATTTGCAACATTAGCTCAGTATCTCGTCTGGTCAGAGCAGGGCTGATAAACTCCAGAGATCCATTAGACAATAAAATGGCTCGGCAATGATCCACCGAATTCCTCTGAGTGTAACCGACTGTATACCTCTTCTCTTTTACTGAATTCAAGGATTACTGTGCCTTATTTACCAATTATTCTGTATGTTTATCTTATTTTGTTTTGCCTTTTTATAACTATATTTCAAGATGGATCGGTTACATTTTCTTTCAGTGTATGTTAGGACTGGCATCCTTCTGTGATCCTGAACAACAATGAGAAGAATAAGACAATAATTCCAAAACTGCTTATATTAAATCCAGTAGATTATTGTTTTGGCACATTGAGAGAAACGGCTTGTGAACACAAAATTAACATTGCTTTTTAAGTGCACACAACACAATTGTTAGGACATAGTTGCCAATTTGCACATCAAGTTGATCCAGAGTAGCATGAGCATTTATTAAGGATTGTCCCAGAGGGAAATATCTGGGAACATGGCTCAATTCATATGAATGAGGGCGCTTCTTTTTTTTTTTTTTTTTTTTTTCACACAGGGCTTAAATCTGTCAGACTGCAGACTCTCCTTCTGAATGCTGTGGTAACCAGTTAGGTTTTCCTGTCTGCAGGTTGGTGGCGGTGAGACGTTTTCTGAAAACAACAATATGCTACAAGAACAGGGAGAGTAAATCAAACATAAAAACAGCTGTGAGCCAAAAAAACAATGAACAATTAAGATGCCTGAAAGCTCCGTAGAACTGAAGTGAACAGCAGAGTTGGGTGATAATTATCTTTGTGTTCGTCGCGAACGAGTGACCCCTTTCACGTACAAGTAGCCATTGTTTGTCTGAAAATGTTCGTTGTAGCAGCTGCAAGTTTATTTTAACTGCCTAAGGAGGAAGTTTATTGTTTTGCATTGGTTAACAGAGAGTGGAATTAAAATATTACTTTACTGTCTGCTGTTGAGACTTGGGCAGTCTGAATTTTTACTTTTGGAAGGAAATCTTTTTTTAAATAATGTTTTAGACGGACAAAAGCCTTACAAGAAAATCACAAAATCAAGGTTGGTCTGTCTGTGTAACACTAGCATTATACCAGCATTAGTGTATTCATACAAACACAACACTACAGTTTTTTACCCTTCATATTCCCCATAGATACAGCTCTGTAGAGGCTGTAGATTGGTTTTTTATGTCATTCCTGCATCAAGGACAGCAGCATTTAATCCTCAGTACAATGCATTTTACAGAATGAAAGCAGCATTTAGCTCTACCTTGTGTCTGATGTTTGTTGCATAAATTAACTATGAATCTTTAAATAAATATGAAAGAATATCACACCATGATACCATCACAGTTCCAAGTAAACAACTGTGACCTCAGAAGCGACATATTTTTCCACTTTTTTAAAACTGAGGTTTTTAATGGCTGTTTTGACAAGCGGCATCAGCACATACTGTATGTGTGTGTTTGTCTGGATGTGTGTGTGGATGTGTGTGTGCACTTAGGAATGTGTGTGGGAGTGTAAAGGGAGAGAAAAACAGTCAACGAGGGAGAATGAGGCAAACAGTGCAGCGCATGTCTGCTTGCTGTGTTCCTCCGTTGGATGGATTCATCTATGCATCTACATTCGCTTGGTTTTCATATTCAGGTTACTTAAATCTACATATATCAGAAAAAGGCTACGTAGTGACTCATAAATTGTCCATCCAGTAAATAACAGTAAATCTCAGCTTGCATTGCCAACATTGATGAGCAGAAAATGGGATGAGCAGCATTAGGAAGAGATAAATCCTCACATCTGAAGGATTATGGTTATTTTGACAAATGCGAAACGCTTTTCAAATAGAAATGTAATTACATGGTGAATATTAAAGTCAGCAAAAGATGATCTTTCTGGAATTCGAGCACACGCAGTATTAAATTGTACAACTTTCAGTTGCCTTTTAGATGCATGTCAGTTTGTGCTCTCCTCATTGCTACTAATACCGTGTAGTGAGGATGCTAACAGTCTGCTGTCTCGTGTAATACATGTCGCATGACTTAATATTATTTTGTACGAGAGCAAATTCATCCCAGCTGTTAATATGCACATTACTGACATGTATAATTAAGAACATGTATTTCAGCTACAGTACAGTATGCCCCGCTTAATTAAGTTTACTGACCACTTGTTTTCGGCTTCGTGTCCGCGTCACCCACCCTGAAATCATTTTTCAATTTAACCATGCTTAGCAACAATCAGGGAGGGGCGTCTTGTGGCTATTAGCATGCCATTCAGCATCCATGGCCTAATAGACAGCGATGATAATAGAGGCTTGTCTGTGCTCTCTCGCCGCAGTGTTGACCACTGAGTGAATTATCCAGCTGACAGAGAGCAGCAGCACAGCTCGGGCGGAGGATGTTGTTAATATGCCAATGAGAGCTCATGCCTCCTGTGCCAGTCTGAGGCATGCTGGCATGGTGCAGCTGCCTATCACCTAATTGGGAATCATTTAGCTGCAGCTTGACCTACATTCAGAGCAGTGCAAAGGGGGACCACCTATGTGAATGTTTTCATTAGCAATCCAAAGCTAATAGCTTGGGAATTAGAATTAATTGCCGTGTGCCGTGTCACATGATTTCAAATCATTGTCCTCCTCTACATCTGCAGCAGAGTGTTTTAGAGTGGGTCAGTGGAGTGCTCTGTTCAAGAACTTTCAATATAATACGCCAGTTTAACAGGTAGTTTTATGTAACATCCAAAGATTCTGTTATGAGGACACTGCACGAGACAAGGGAATAGTTGGTGCATCTTGGGAATTACATATTGCTTTTTGCCAGCAGTATGATAATAGATGCCCTGTAATGTATGCAAATATGTACCTTCAGCCTGCAGCCACCCAGCATTGCTTAAATATGTTTGTATTGGCTTCTATGTAGTCGGATCATCTGGAATTGTATTGTAAGTAATGGGAGACATGATGCTACACAGGCACCTTTGTAACCCTGACACAGCAGTCTTCGGCAAACATGTCCCCCAGAATTGATAGTGAATAATTTGTCTTATTGCATGAAGTGAGGATTTCAGTCCTAAATTTTCCAGTGAGTAGACAAGAAAGTGTGAGAAAAACCACACACACTCATATCGCCTGTGATTTGTGTCTTGGCATTAGGTCTGCTGGAATTTATCTTCCACAACATTTCATTTGGGCAATTTCTGTCTCAATGTTTTATGATGTTGTCATTTATATTTTATCCTTTTTGTTTTGTCTAGCGCTCGCCTCTCTCGCCTTTTTTTTTTTTTAAGTGTTAACCACTGCTCTTTTTCTGTTATCAACACTCAGCCCCCAACAAAACTGAAATGAAATAAAATAACTTAAAAAAAAGTGTTGTTGCTTATACTAATAGCTGTCACCACTTGAAGCTCAAAACAATTCCCAGATCAGTTGAGAAGAAAATTTCTTAACACTTTAAACTCTAGAGGTTTTCAGTGATAAACAATGAGTCATTCTAGCTGAGAGGAAGATGCAAAAAAAAGAAAGAAGTAAATTGAAATGGGATGTAAAAACCTGAGGTATAAATGTACTGTCATACTGCATATGACATTGGAAAACCTGAAATGAAGGATTAGTTTCCACACGTAACAGTCGCCTTTGCAGGACGCTCGCTGTTGGTTCTTCTCTGGAAATTTACTTCAGGGGTAAACAGGTCGAGCTGCAGATTTAACGGTTAACATAAAGTGAAGATCAGGCTGATGCCAGATGCCCGCTCCCATCTCTTGGCCAGTAGCCAGTGACTTACTGAATGACTACTTACACTTGTCAACAGGAAAAAGGCTATTCTTAGCCAGCTATTGTGATCAAATGACTTGAATTCATTTTGTATTTTTCTGCATGTGTAGCGCACATGCAACTAGATTGGGAAAGGACTCCCTGAGCCATTAAAGTTGAGGAAAGGTGGTGATCAGGCCTCAGGCAGAATCCGACTGTATGCACTGTTCAGCCCTAAGCAGCTCCGCTGGCAAATATCCAACCTTTGCTAGCCAATGACTCACCTCTCCAAGAGCTCCAACCATAACAGCCAGCATTTCCCCAATATTCCTGATTAAACCTTAATGCTCACTCAGCTCGGTTGGCCAAGAAGGCTTTTATTCTTTTCTTCTTTGCAAAGACATGAAACTGATCCTTTTTTTTTTTAGTTTATCGCTTCAGAAATACAGGTATTTAAACTTTATCTCACTCATGACGCACAGGGAGGAGGCTCTGTCTCCTCAAGATGAATGAAGCATGTTTAAATATGATGCTCTGGTGACTGGGGGAGTGTACTGTGAAAACACAAAGCAGCATTTATCTCCATTTAATGACTGTGAGCTGCATAGAGACTTCATCACACTTATGAACAGAGATGACATTAAGTTAATTGACTTTATTTTGACATTTTAATGGCATCTATTCCTGAGAGAATGGCAGTATATGAGGAAAGCTTTGGGTATCTTAAAGCAGAAAAACATAAGGATAATCAGTTGGCTAATTGAAAGACAATAGGACATTGAAGGACATAAAAAAACTGACCTTTGAGTCATAGGACATGTCTTTAGCTCGGTGTAAATAAAATATAAGTTAGTCATTGTATTAATAAGCTCAACAGGCACCTTCTCAATGTTATATTTCAGCCAATTGAATTATGAGTATATGTATTTAAAACTATTGGACAGATTACCACACAATTTGGTGCAGAAGAAGATAATCCAGGAGTCCAGGAGAAATTGTAGCTTGTTGATCCTCACACCTTACTTTGTCATTTGCAAAATACTTGCTTTACTCTGTATTTAGTGCAAAGTAATGCAATTAGCTAGCTCGCTAAATCAAGATGGTATACACTGTGAACATTATGCCTCACAGTTTCAGGCTGAGCCGAGGCCAACTTCAGATTCGCATGGTGAAAAAAAACACAGCTCCTTCATTCATTTGGTTGAAACCAAAGGGGACAAAACAACTTTGTGCCAACACACAGAGCACGGGCGACAAAGAAAATCTAAGAAAAAAACATAGAGAGAGCTGTGAGGCAAAAAAGTTTAATCGAGCTCAGTTTTTCCTGTAAGTGCAGCGAGAAATCATCGAGTCAAACTCTGCAGTGGCAATTAAATATATACAATGTAATGTTTAACTTATGGGAACAAAAGATAAAATATTTGTCATCAGTAACAACCGAGCCTTCAGTTTCAGAGATTTTACTAGACTTTGTGGGTTGTATTTTAATATCTCATTGGCGCCCGAGGGAAGCTACAGTACCAATATAACACAGGACTGTTTTATTGAGAGGGTGCCAAAATATACAGCACAGCACAAAATATTCAGTAAAGGTCATTAGAACAATTCATACTGCAAGTGTGAAATCCAAGTTTTCACCACTTGTGTCACATCTCACTGTTTCAGTGAAAACCATTCTCAACAATCAGTGCTGAAGAGTTACAAATGGTTCTAGAGAGACTTTTATGTGAGGGGTGTTTCTGGTTTTACCGTTCATCATCCATTTACTTTGAAAAAAAAAAAAAATCTGCAGTGTCTGTAGAACACCCACCATAGCCAATTCATGTAATAAATTGTATAGTATTTGTGAAGTGTGGCTTTAGAGAGCTGATCTGGAGTATGTCCGATGGGCTAAAACGTGTCTGTTTCAGTCCTACTTTACAACATTTAAGCTGCAGAGGTTCCACTGCCGACTGTCAATGAACAAAATTCTGTGCAGGGCCTTACTAAAAATTAAATACCCTGTGAAGAAGAAATTATAGTTTATTTCATGGTAAGCGGCTCCATGTGAATAGGAAATGTAAGTGTAAGTTAGTGAACTGCAGGCTGAGAGTGCACTTTATGTAAGCTACTGTAGGTGACAGTTCAAGCGAAGTGCTGGAAAAGGCAGCAACCGACTAAAGTGTTTGAGGAGGAGGCAATAAAAAACAGAAGAAGGTTGTGATACCGTGTGGTTGTCGATATTGTTTTTTTGTATTTTACCAGAATTTGCTACAAAACTTGCTGTAGGGTTATTGCATATTTGTATCAGTGTCAGACAAACCAAGCATCTGCTTACATGCTTTCTGAGGAAGGGCTTCCAGTTCGTTCTGAGCGATGTCACGATGTTACAGCAGCAAAGTCCAAGCCGAGGCATTACTGCACATGTTGCATCAGGCTGCACCTCCTGGGCAGACGGGAAAATGAGGTTGACATTGGCACCGTTCTGAAACCTCGGCCCTGTCCTTGGTAAATGTTACGATTAATATATACCACATGCATAAAAGGTAGGAACATTTTTTGAGGCTACAAAGGTCCAGTTGCAAACACTACATTGCAAACACAGACAAAAGCCTTGACACTGATGCACTTGCACAAGACTGAACACAAGGATAAGAAAAATGAGAAGCTACTTGTGTCGGGCTCTTTGAAAAGATTTAATCAATCTGTGCACTGATGGAGAGCGAGATATAGTCTGCTTTGAGCACAGCAGAAATAAACTGACACAACAAACACGCAAGCTTATTGTTGGAGTTTTTTATTCAGTTTTACATTCTGAATTTGAGTGACGTAAATCCCTCAAAAACTCAAAACAGTTTAAGAGGTCATAAGAAGCTTTTTCTTTGACATCTTTTTATATTAATACTGTTTATAGCGAGGAGCCCTATATAATAATAGCACTATACCTTTCTAAAGGTGTATTTATTTTTGTATTTACAGATCTGTAGAGGTCCCTGGAGCTTAGCGGAGATGGGCAAAAAAAAAACCCTATTATTGTCTCAGTAACTGCAGCTCAGTTTATTTTATGGTACTTTTGGATTTCAGCTGGGATTAACTGGCAATGTTAAACAGAGGAGGCAAGAAAGTGTCGGAGAGGCAAAGACTGTGAGCGCTCTGCCAACTGCTGCTGTAAAGAGAGGGAAAGGGCGATTAGTTCAACCAAGTCACCAATACCAATTTTTTTGACTGCATTGTTTGTATGTTTGATATTTTCTTTTGCAATAATTGGAGAAACAAATGCACAGTGGAAGCCCTTCCACTTCACGATCTGATCCTCACCCCACTCAAAACATAACTCATTTTGCATTCTGAGCATTGTTGGTCATGAATCTTTTATTAAGTCCTCTGAAGTAGCGTGCAAAGTTCAGATGTTGAATTAGACAATAGAGTGTTTTCAACTAATCTTCCCATTAAAGCGGGGAACAAACGGAGTCATATCTTTTCTGAAAAAGAAAACATAACCTTTAGAGAGCTGCTATTTGAAATTTCAGGGGTTTGAATGGTGGCCACGCTGGAAATCTTGACCTAACCAGATAAAGAGAAAACCTATCTAAAAGCCATTTCTGCATCAAATCAGCTTTGAGTAAATCCTTTTGTGATCCAATAAAATAATCCAAGACAGCATATTTTACAATACATGTTCTGCCAGCAACTCAGATCTGTGATTTCTCTCATGCATTCTGTCTATATCGTTCACTCCTTATCCTGCACCTAAGAAATGATTAAAATGTGATGATTGACAACTGGAGTTCATTGCTCAGAAGAAGATTGTGAAACTGAATGAAAAAATGTTGCCGTATATGTTTACATGAGTCCATCTGGAGGTTAATATTAAACCTGAACATCCAGCTGTCACGCATTCAAGTGCTGCATGTGTTCGGTGTTGTGATCTGGTGGATGTGAATGTTTCTATAGGCTGCATTATTCTGCTTTGTGCATTTCTAGAATCATAAGTGCATCCATATTTTGTGCGAAAGCATTAATAGACATTAGGATATTAATATCAATATTACACTGGCTGTGATGCAGCTTTATCCTGTTTAATTGACATAATTCAGACCATACTAGCACGTAAAACCAAGAGGGGTCTTTGAATCAGCAAAGTGCTTGTAATGTAATAAGCACTCTCTTCTAAATGGAGCCTTGACTCCATTTAAAAGAGGGCAGAAAATATGTGTGCACTCTTGCTTAAGGCTTTCATCTTGCATATAAATCACTCCAGCTGAAAGTGGGTGTTTGAGCGCCACAGATTTCAGGTCTTGGGGCGCACGCTGCATCACCGGCCAAGGCTGCATTAATGACAGAGCTGTGCCATGACAGCATGAAGTAAATTAAGCCAATTCCAAATATTCTGAGAGCAGATAAAATGTTGAAACTGAAGCTTTTTTTTTAGCTGATTTAGAAGTCCTAAATGTGGTTCTCTTCTTCTCTCCTTTCCATTTTTTGCTTTCTATTTCTGTCTAGATACCGCGGCAGCTGAGTGCTCTGACATTGTACAGGTGTGAGCAGTCGGTTCTGGATTACTGCCATGCCCACCTGTCGCTGCACCTCAATGTGGGCATGGAGCCTTCCACTCAGGCGCTGGGAGGTCCGGGGCCAGCCTTTTACCACCCGGGTCTAATGGCCACCCATCCCTCCGAGCCCGTGCTGCCTTGCCCCCAGACCCACTCCCACCACCAGTGAGCTGTGCTCACTGCGAGGCTCTGTCTCCAAACTACTGAATGTCGGCTGCACAGCATCGGTGGACTGCTCACTTGAAATAAAAGGCTGTGTGGGAGGGAACTGGGACTGGTAAAGAAGCAAAGGAGACAATTAATCTATTGCAGAGCATCGTGGACCCAGGGTAATGAAAATTAAAATATTTCTCAGTGGAAATAAAGGGGTGCAGCAGTATTGATTAGTGAGCTTCTGACCTACCTGACCCTCAATGTCCTCAATTAGCAGGAGGCTGAGCAGCAGCATGGCTTTCCACGTTCTGCTCTGCCTCTTAAGAGGTATTAAGGATAATAATTTAATGATTTGTTAATCGTATTAAACATATTTCCTCGACGTCTCATAAGCTGGGTACCTCTCTGCTGTGCAGGTAAAGTAATCAAATGCAAAATGCTATAAACAGAGCAGGGAAACAGCATGATAAGCAACTGAGTAGCAGAACAAATGAAAGATCGGCCAAGCTAAAAGGTTTTCTGCTGCTTTCTGATCACGCCGTCAGTCAGAGGTCTCTCTCTAAATCAAGTCCCTGTAGCGTTTTTCATTTCAAGAAATGAGCCACTCTGATGAAATTACCCAAGACAAGAGAAACCAGTCAGAAAAATAACGGACAGTAATTGTCTTATCAAATGTACAGCCTACACATCTTGCCGGCAGTAAGTTTAATTTACATGGTGACTTTTGATTTCCTTCATGATTTGTGATGTCGATCACATTCTAATTAATTTAATCGAGCTAAGAAATAAACAGATGAAAAATAAACACCAAGTACAAATCTTGGTGCACTGGGACGTTTGCATATTTACTTTTCATCCTTCATTGAAAATCACTCTTGTGGTTAATGGTTTTCATTTTATCTAATGTGTTATTCCAATTATCTGATCGTGCACTCATATATCTACATGTGCGTGCTTTTTACAAGATGTTACATTATAATATATGGTAAATAAACTGTGGTAAATGACCAGTAACGGTGTCATTCATGGAGATCAGTGGTCTCAGCCCAAACAACTGTCTGCTGTATTTAGACAGTTGCGTAGGTGGTTGAAACAGAAGAGTACAGCACTGAAGGCAAGACCGTTTAATAATAATATGTGTCTGGTTTTTGCCTAGTGATCAAGACCCCAATGGTAACATTCAATTGCTTTTCTTCTCCTTCTGTGACTGTGTGTGACCGTTACTGACGTAATACAGTAAACTCGATTCTCTGAACTCATAGGCTTTTATGTTGCTTCCAGGGAAGGAAAACTCGTGTACAAAACAAGAGCCAATTAAGGTCCTAGATATTATTAGACAGTGGCTCCATGTTCTTCATACACATATAGTGCACCATGAAAATGGTCAAAGCTAAATGTGATGTAATTGAAACATAAGTCAGCTGGGAATTGACCGTTAGCTAAACCAGTCCAGTAAACAGCAAACGCAGCAGGCCTGTCAAGCTTCGGATTCTCCACATGTTAAAAACCTTGTGCATGGACCTGTATGATTAATGCTTGGCAGGAGCGTTAGGAGGGCTGTGTCTGTTTATTTCAAAATCATGCACACAATAGCAAAAGTCTACGAATTGGATAAAACTGAGTCTTCGCCTGCTCAAATGTAAGAGCATGCCAAGCTCAAACTAGCTTACAACAGTATGTATAGTTGACCAACTATACTTTGATTGTTTGTTAGCAACACTTTGGAAAAACTACTAAACAGATCTTAATTCTGTTTTTTCTAGAGATACAGCATAACCTATGGAACAAATGAAAAAAAAAAACAACATTATTTACAATGGACGATCGTTTTAACAAGATAGTGTTGCTATTTTACCACAAGAGGGCAACAGTGTTCAGTCTATAGCGTCAGTGCAGCTGGGTCATGCCATGGTACAGGGCTGCACTCTCAGACTGATTTCTATTTATAACAGAGTTTAGGTTACACCAGTAGTCCAACATTACTTCTCAGGCTATTGAGCATTTCATTAGTTAACTATATTGTTCGAGGTTTATTACATATAAAACGCCTCCTTCAGGACTCTGTGTGTCCCCACTGGATGGAGGCTGGTCCTGGATACTAATTTGGGGAACATTAACTCTGTCCTGCTCCTGTTCTACTGCTGGGTGTGGTTAAATTTACACTCCAGCAACCCCTGACATACCTGTTGCCAAATATGTTTGCTTTGTATGCTTTACTGCATATGCAACAAACACACTGCTTAGTCCTCATTGAAAAAAATATATATCTTGTAACATTACCAGTGAAATATATTGTTTGCCTGTCCAATTATTCAGCTAGGACAGAAGTTGTCTGTCTAGATTTCTATGTCCTCTCCATTGATAATCAGCTGGTGATGAGGACACTGACATTTTGACTTGGATGTGTACCTTTAGTCTTTTAGTGTGTTTTCTTGTTGGCTGTGTAGCCATTTAATTCATATTTAAAATGTTTCTAGTTTGTGGTTTCAACCAGCTCAACCAATTCCTGGATCAAATGGTTAATTTCACAAACTTAATAAGTAGGTAGGTAGGTAGGTATTGGCTGATAAAATTAACACCTGTCAGTTCACTTCAGGAAATCATTACAAAAAAAAGGAGAAAGCTTCTTTTGGGTACCGCTGTCTGAAACCAAGAACCCATTGACTCAGAAATGACTTCAGTGGTAAATCTGCCTCCCATATAACTTTAAATGGTCATGCTGTGCAACAACTGTGAGCTCGAGAAGAGCAGCAACAGTAACCAATCGGGACAGGGCTTAGCAAGCGGTCAATTGAATGTTGCTGAGTGGCTTTTTACAATATTGATTTGATAATAAAATGCTTTTGAACATGTGGCATAACAGAATAAACTGTCTTAAGAAAATTATATATTCATTATATATTTGTTTTTTATGTGTTTTTATACAAATGTCATTGACCTTGTATTTCCATTTCTTGGGGGAGGGGACGTAATATGTCCATGGATGTACAATATTCTGTCACACTGCAAGATTATTATCAATACTGTGTCCATCTCCAGTCATGCATAAGCTGTAATCTGAATATTTTAAAGCTGATTGTTTGAAATCAGTCTCCTGGCATTGTGATCACAAATGAATGATGCGTTGATTGTGTACAACTGCACACCTGTATGTCAGATTTTCAATGACTCCTCAATAACAGACATTTTGTAAATGCTCCGCCTGGTGTTCCTCTGTACAAAGGGAAAAAAAGAAAATAGGCAGTGCAGAAGATATATCTGCTTATGACAACACGTTCTGACACATGACAGATTCACGCTGCTGGAGGATTTACTGCTCTGAAGGCGCACACACGAAACAGTTTAACGACACTGATAGATTGCATATACTGCACTCACTTCAAGTGTTCAGAGGAGCGTTGAGAGAATCAGGACAGGCAGGAGCAGCAGATGCAACACAATAGCATTCAGACTTATGTGTTTGCACGGATTTACACTAACACGCTGATGACTCATGATACTTCAATTGATAACTGCTTCTGGAGAAGTTCTTCCTCTACAACTTTACCCACAAACAGAGAAAATAATTATCACCCACGTCACGTCTTGAATCCACTGTGTGACTCACAGAAACGCAAGGGAAGTACAAGTTTGGAGTTTGCCTAAACCAGAAGGGTTGATGGATAATTTTACAGGTCACAAGAAAATTTGGGGGATGCAGAAGAAACTTTTTAATCGTGAAATGCTGTCATCTGAAGCCTTGAAATGATTCAACCTGTAATAAAGTATCGACTGAAATAGGCTGAAAAACAAAAACATTGAACTGTTCTCAATTTTGTGCATGAACACACTGAAGCCAGGAGGAAATCACTGTTTTTAAAAGAACAATGTCCAGGCACTGTGCTCCTTACAGAGGCTGACTGACTGTCATTTATATCCAATTCTATCACAGGCTTAATTTTCAGAATTGAAAAGTGTCAAAGTAATGGCAATAGATGTTTTTTGGTTTGTTATTCACTTGACATTTTATCTATTTGGACAACATATTGGTCCTTCTGACAAGCTGTTGGCACTTTCTCGGGAAAGCAGACACAAGCTATTTTCCCCCTCCTTGGAGCTGTCAAAATAACCGAGACAATGTAGCACTTTATAGTATGTGGGCTTAAATTCCTCTCATCCCTCATCCTGTTTCATTGATTTCATCCAATGATCCTATTTCAGTGGGATTCAGGACGTCATCAAGGGAGCTCTCTACATTTACAAGACCCATAAAAGCACAATAAAGTAAAGGGTAGAGGAAGTGTAAAAAGTTACGACACCATCTTTATTCTATCTACTTCTTCTTTCCAAACACCTACAAAGAGCCGTACACTTGTTTACACAAATTATCTAAAATCCAATAATATCAGGCCAGATGTTTTTGCTTTTTCCAGAGTCTAACCTCTATTCCTCCTGTGGATGCAGAGCAGTTGGTGTTATGCAGAATGAGTGGGAATATTTACCCTGTTAAAACCCCAGCAGATGTATGGTTCATCTCAGACTTACAGGGTGAAAAGGTATACACACTTTCATGCTCAGCTGCACTCCAGGCGGCGGTGTATTTATCTGGAAACACAGGGCTTTGTCTCACCCACGACTTTATGGTGTGTTTTGAAGCATTTTGATTTAAGGTCAAACTGAAGTTTCTGCCTGTCTTCGGCCACTTGCACGTTACCCTGTCATTTTAGAGTTGTGTAGCAAACTGCTGGCGGGCAGGGCAGCTGTGAAAGCTCTTGATTTCCCCAGAGAGTTACATTGCTGCTGTGCCCACACTATGAGATTACCTTTACCATCTCACAAGCCCAATATGACACTGGTGCTGCTAGTTTATTTTCAAACCGCCTCTCAAATCACAAGGCAATCACCTACTTTCCTGATCCATTTTAGGGTCAAAGGTGTGACCACTTTTTAATGCCCCCAATGACTTTTAACTCATGTTTTAACTGCTTCAATCATAACTACACAATCCTCCATTTTACAAATTAAAAATCATCAAGTAGGACATAATTTAAGCAAGTAAAGGGAGGACACACTTATCCCCACACAACCAGTAATCTCTTGGTCATTTTGTTTGGGTCCTGTACAAAAATGATTGGGATGGGACATGTGAGAATAGTATACAGTGACAATGTTAAATTGGACAGCCTGTTCAAGCATGAACTCAGTTTAAATCTTATCAAGCCACGACCAATGAAAAGTCTGGATTCCTATTGGCTGGATGGTTTGTAAATTGGCTCACGACATCAGTTTAGCTGGACACCCTGTGATGCCAGTGATTAGTTGTTCTAAATGAATGTATCAGCATTAAACTGTAAGTAAAGACAGTAACAGCTGAGACTCAGCCTGTGTTTGTATCAGCACTATGTCGCCTTACACACAGTTACTTCTAATCCCAGCCTTTTAAACCCCGTCCTACTGACTAGATGGTACTATAGAGTCTATATAGAATGAAGGAAGCAAGCGTGATGACACCCACTGGTTTGTGGACTCGCATTTTGAAGCCATTCAATCGGCATTGTTGGTTGTTTGGAGTGAGGGGTGACCATATTTGGATATGAAGGGGGGAGTGAGGAGGTGGGTATGAGGTTTAAACCCAAAGTCACTGCCCAATGTGTATGCAACTCAGTTTCAGTGTTGGTCTCACTGGAGAGCAGACCTGCCGATCAACCACGTCTCTAAATATTCCTCTGTTTGAATCACCATATCTACTTAATAGTGGGTTTTTTTCCAAATGGCCTACCAGAGTAGTAATAAGAAAAAACTTTTTTTAGCCAGCCTCTAGTGGCTCTAGTGGGAGTATTGCACTTTTTTGGACCTCCGCATTGGCAGAATTTTTGAGCCCCACTTCATTCATGGATTTTACTCAGTGATGATAGAAATTTTAAGGCACAGCAACGTTTCAAATAAGAAGGCCAGTTTACAAATGATGTGTGTAATAATTACTTCTAATAACTATGTAGAGGAAGAGAAGACGACCTTCCCATGCTCTCACACAGTCTTCCCTTACTGTCACCAATCTAAAAACTACAACACCCTCCCCCTTTCATACCAAACACAAATCAGTCCATCCACCAAAATAATTTTGTACACTATCTCATCCGTTGTGGCCTTCTTATGCAGAGAGAAGGAATAAAATCTTAATAAAAATGCATTTTCATCACTTGAAATAATAATAAGCAATTCACATGAGAATGTCAGCGTTATTGGATGAAGGTTTAATATCTAAATCCAATATGAAACATAGGCTTTTCTTTGATTCCACAGATTTCCTGCACAGAACAGGGTTTCAACAAAACCCAGCTGGGAACAGCTTTGTTGGTGCACTAAAGACAGGGTTAATGCAGGATGATGCTTGAGTGAAAGCACACTCAGAGGCAGTGGTGATTAAAATGCATTAAAAATGTTAAAAAAATAAAAAAAAAAAACCTAAACAAAAAAACAACTAAATAAATTAAAAACAGTGAACAATGAAATTAAATTTAAAAAATCTCAAAATGTAGCCACAGCTGTTTCAGCCACTGAAAGCCAGGATAATGCATAGCCAATTGCTGCTATTTAAATAGTTTCAGAATCAATCTCCCTCAGTGCCACATTCAGCAGTGAAAATGCAAATCAATTATGGTAAACAGAGCCATAGTTAAGCTGGCATTGTGCTGTGTGCTTTGTGTTTAAGACTGAATGCCACTCACTTTTATGAGACACAGGCTCGACACAGAATTATAGTATAGTACAGTATAAAATATAATGTACAAATTGTAAGAACTCTCCATCAAGCCCATAAATGGAAGTAATCTAGTCTCACAGTATGTGCAGGTTTTATGAAGAGCTTCAAGGATTTCTAATATAAAAATATTTCTTACCAGTGACGTCAATGCTGTCTCGCAGCAACTTAAAAATAGGAGGTGAGTTGTTGAGTGACTGAATTACATCCTTATGATTTTTAAAATTCAAGGTGGTTCTTTGTTGAGTTACGAGTGTCCAGTGTGCTGAAAGGGTGCTCCATTTTTTGGGGAAAGCAAATGAAACACAGCCTGTTGTACACAAAATAGGATAATGTGAACGTACCTCTGCCTTTTACCGTACTGAGGGGCCTGCCAAAGTGGCATCGGATAACTAAAATTAGAATAACTAATTCCAAGTACTTCCATAATTGTGACTATGGTCACTTTTTTAAAGCACTTGAACAAACAGCGTGCTCTGTCCCTGAACTCTGTAGCATTTTAAGTAACCGTGGCCTAGTTTGTTTCTGCTATCCAGGCTCACATCCTCTCACCACTCTGTACTGAAGGCCATAGGTAAACATTCATGTGGCCTAAATGGAAAATACACATGTATCTGCTTTTGGCGTACTGAATGTTCATGTAGTGCCGTACATCTGTGATTTCTATGATTGCTCCATATTGCTTTTTCAACATTTCATGGTTTCTCTTGCATAATAATTACGCTGGTCACCATGCGCTGCTCAGTGCACAGATCGGTATTTGTACAGAGGAAAAAGGTTGCTAGGCAATCCACTGAGATCTAAGAAAAGGTCTGTATGAGATGTGGCGAAGACAGAGAGCTGGCAGTTGCTGGGTAAATTGCAAGTAGACAATCAAAGTCATATCACACTGAGCTGGGGAGCAGAGTGAGAGGAGCAAGCTTCTGAATGAAACTGTTTACGTCCTGTCCTCACACACAGCAGCAAGTGGTTGATATCATCAGACCACATGAACAATTAAGTGCTCTCTATAAATTAGTCAGTGATTGATTAATTTATTTTGGAATAAAAAAAAAGAGAGAAGGCTGAACATTTATTACACCCTGTTCAGGATATTACGTGCTTACTTCCATGACTGACACAGTTAGAAAAGGGCTTAGGATGAGGCTTTGAGCAAACGGCTTTGATTTTGAGTGGGACAAGTGAAGGAGGTGGCATAATTGGGTTCACACTCTGTGGAGACGGAGCGACTCCCAGCCCTCTCTCAAGCATTCGAAAAAAAAGAAGAAAAAAAAAACACCCAGAATAAATGATAGGCTGTTGATGAAACACTGCAAAAGTCTTACACCCGACCAAGTTCACCCACTGACATGGCACGACGGGGCAGATTGAATTTAGCTGTCTTTCAACTTAATACACAGGTGTGGCTGTGTGCCCTGCGGAGTGTGGGGGGATTTATGGCTGGGAAGACTGTAGCTGTCATGTCCCTGCAGCAGCACCACCACCACTCCTCAGCATCTCTGCCAAGGCGCAGTTTACTCTGCCAGCACTAGCCTTGCATCCCAATGAGCTGCATGCAGGAAATGGCTAATGTTACAGCCTCTCATCATGTATCCTGGGATATGAGCTCAATTAACTCAACATAAGCACTGTCAATGGGGATCAAAACAGATACAGGCCTCGTATTCAGCTGTGTCCATAATTACAGTTTATGTAACAAACTGGGAGCCAGAAAAAGCAGTATAGGATCAATGTGATAGATAGCTTTGATGTTGAATTTCTTTGTCTCA
Source organism: Pseudochromis fuscus (assembly GCA_900323345.1). Lineage (NCBI taxonomy): Eukaryota > Metazoa > Chordata > Actinopteri > Pseudochromidae > Pseudochromis > Pseudochromis fuscus. Next base: position 76,585 of record OOFC01037255.1, read on the forward strand.
CACCTCTCCTTTTTGCCTGTAATCCATCTTTTAGTGTCTATATGCACCGGCTGGGGCATTCAGGGTGATCTCAGGAGCCAGGAATAAAACCGGAGGATGCTCCATCAATTTTAGCTTGCTACACTGATTTACATCTCACTGGCAGAAGGCAGTTCATGACTTGCGGAAATCCACCAGTTTCCTCCTACTTTTCTTTTTTTTTTTTTTCACATGGCTGGGAATCTATCATGGCGGATCTAATCAAGAACTTCAAGAAAAGGCTATGGAAGGATCTCTTCTGATTACGTTTAATCAGCGAGCTGCTGTATTTAATCAGAGAAATAATTGAACCTAGCCAAGTAAAGAGAAGATATGTTGCTGCTGGAGCTGGTATTGATGATTTGAGGTCAGAGGAGAATCAGAACCAAAAGCCTTTTGTAACTGGCAGGATTTCACTCACGAGTTATCTCTTTAGGCTACACACAAACACCTGACAGGAGGGAAATCCATTAGAGAGTCTCTGTGATCAGCATCACTTTAAGCTGGTCTGTGTAATGCTTTTGTCCCTTTGAAACCAAATCCATTTTTAAGTTCTTTGTGTATTCATAACAGGTCAATGACACTTTTCGAAGCTCATTTAGAAATGAATAATAGATTTTCAACTACTGGATATTTACTTACAATTTTTACAATGGCATTTTACTGCCTCATGTTAACATTATCTAACTGGCTCAGTCCAGAATAAAAGCATTGGGAAAAAAATACAAATGTACTGAGCAGCCACAACGTACCTCTCTTGTGATACAAAGTGTAATGAAGCTGTTACATGTACTTTTATAAATGTGTCATTAGCCTGAAATGGATATGTTGAACTCTGTATATGCAGCCAGCCTAAATAATTTATTCTTTTCAGGACGTGAGGCTGTTTTTTTTCCCCCATTCTCCTGTCCTTATTACATTTTCTCATTAATATAATCTACAGATAATCTCCTGTTCTTCTAATATGTTTATGAGAGTTGCACAATTAATTTAGAACCACTTAGAAATATAAAAAGGATTGTAAACGAGAAAATGCGGCTGAAAATTATTATTCTAATTGTTGTCTAGCCATTACAGCTATTGGTTCATATTTCTTCAGCACCATCCGAGGAATACAAATGCTGCCATGTACTGTTGAGTAGAAATTAGCCTTTCTTAAAGAGACTGTTTAATAGTTGTTTTCTCATCTGTCTTTTTGGAGCCTTTAGATGCCGGAGCGTGTTGTTTACTTGTAAATCCCAGGGGCATCTCGTGTACTGCAATGAACTGATTTATTAAATTGTTTGCCTCACAGCAGCTACAAATATCCCTCATATTACAGGGGAGCCGGAGACTGTTGACTGTTGCATCAGTGCCATAAAATGATAAATTGCATGAAGAACAGCCAAGTGGGATCCCTCGCACATACATACTCCTGTGACTGAGGAACCCAGATGCTCTGATCCCTCACGCCCGTGCATACAGGACATAAAGAGCTTCCTGTCAGCTGAAAGAGAAATGAATGATAACAGGACAAAAGTTTTGTGTCAGTGGTTCCTCCCATCCAACACCTTTGCTGTCAGATGTGCTTATTGTGTATTATATATCTTTTCTTTTTCTCTTCAGGATGTGAAATAATGTCCTCCAGGCCTCTGCCAAGACACTTTGCATCTATATTTCCACAGATGAACCCTGATCATGATGATGGCTTATTTTAACTGCTGCACATACAGTAAATTGCTCCTGTGCTGCTGTTAAGCCACAGCTATGTCTACCTTAATTGGAAGTTAATTGTAAGGTCTGAGGTATTTTTAGTTTTACAC
>OOFC01037255.1:78424-93018 GCA_900323345.1 Pseudochromis fuscus
TACACTGCGTATTTTTTTTTCATTCTACTACAGTAGGGAAAGGTGTTTTTTCCACTCCACTAGTTATCTGAGATATTATACAGTGTATGGTGTGTAGAATGGGTAACCAACAATAACAAAAGTAAAATGCCACTTACAAATTCATGAAACAGTAATAATAAAAAATAATATTACAAGTTCAGTACAGCCAAAGTATGGGTGACTTTTCACTTTTTGATAATAATAATAATAATAATAATAATAATTTTAGTGATATAGAGCTTTTAAAAACATAGGTTTACAAAGTGCTTGTCATGATTCCATGTATTGTGAGTTGGTTTTGATTATTGTCATAGTTTCTTGTATTTAGTTTTTGTGTTCTGTTCTGTTTTCAGTGGTTGTTTTGGTCTTTTCAATGTGTTTCATGTCCTGTTAATTGAGTAGTTCATGTTTCTCGTTTCATGTTTCCCGTTTTATTTTGATAGTCTCGTTCCTTGTGTGTTTGTGCCCAAGCTTTGTTTCCTGTCTGCCCTGTCACACCTGTCTTGATTTGTCTCGTCACACCTGCTCTGATTGTCCTCTCCACCTGTTTCCCATTGTGCTTTGTTACCTCATGTATTTAACCTCATGTGTCTCTTTGTCCTGTGCCAGTTTGTTTGTAGCACTAGCTCACGTCCTAGCTTTTTGTTCATGTTTCACAGTTCTTGTTTCATAGTTGTAGTCATACTGGACTTTGCCTTTGCCTATTGATTTGAATACTTCTGCCCGGATTAAACCATCATTAGTTTTATCTGCTCATGCCTGGTGTCTGCGTTTGGGTTCTAGCTCCATGCCTCCGGTTTTATGCAGTTTGACAGTGCTTAACAAAGAAGAAGAAGCAAACAGAAAAGCAAAGCAACAAAAGACAAACACTGAACAGAGGACACCTACAACTTCAGCAAAAACCAAAACACTTAGATTCTTACCTAACTAGAGTTCAGGAACATACGTCATACCGCGGTGGATTATAGGATGTGTCCGTCATGTTTGTGGTCTCCAATGGTAAACAGCTGAATAGCGTCAGCAGTCAAAAATGTTTATTTGACACACATATTATTGATATCGTGACACATTTTACAGGACACCAATGAAACAAGTGGGGCATCATTTAAACAGGTGGAACAGATGCCTGAATGTGATCGATTACTGTTGTTTTCTTTGCAGTTTTAGAGAATGTTTGAGCAAACAGCTGATGCTTCCACGCCTGTTGCAGTGTTTCTGAAAATTACAAATCTGTTACAGCACAAGGGAAGCATTGGTCTGTTTGGGAACATTGTTTTTTCCATATTTATATAATAGGTTAATGTTTCCTATCACAGCACCGGACATGACAACATCGTGATTGTTGGTATGGCTGTTACACAACCAAAAGAGAGGCACAGACAGGTGTTTTAGCCCCGATCTGAACAGTGGGACAAGAACATGATTAACTGATTAACTTCTCCCAGACCAGTGTTGACACTTACTGTCACATCCAGCCATGCAACATCTGCATCCCATTGTTGATAAAATATAATGAAATGACTGGAAAGTTTGCACGCTGCATAGTGTAGAAATCTATAGGAATGAATGTGGCTGCTGATGAGTGGGCCATAAATCCCAAAATGCTTTGAGACGTGATGTCACGATCCCAAACTCTATACATCATGAGTGCCATAAAAAACAACAGGGACAAACAGGACCAGCAATCCAGGCACACGCACCCAACTCCAAACATAATACTTACTCTTTCAAAATATTTTAATGAAATACTTATAATAGAGTATTATTTATTGCTGTGTTGTTGCTGTTACATAAACCAAAGATGTAAATATTTCCTCCAACACTGTAATGGATAATGTGGCAAACAAAAAAAAGAAAAAAGATATTTTTCATGTGGCTTTTTAATTGTAATTTCTTGATTTAATTAACATGCAGCAAATAGATTATCTCTTTAAGTAGCTTGTGTTATAGAATTTAAAAAGGGGTTTATGGGCAGAAAATCTTCGGAGAAGCTATAGCTATACTTCACAGGTTTCTGTGTTGCTGTATGTACAATGCAGAAAAGCCTGTCACTGTGTCCCAGTTCTGCACTATGTCTGTTTGCAGTATGCACAACACATTAATTATCCTAGTGGCACAGTCCTTGGGTTTGCAGTTAATACACAATAAAAAAAAATCCAGCATTAATTGTTTATAATAACAGGAAATTCTACATTACGTATGTCGGTGCGTGTAGAAAGCCACTTAGCAAAATGTTATTCCAAGGCTTTAATAGTTACTCTTTGTTTTCTGAGATGTTCACAAAGCTGTTTTACCACCATCCATAATTAGTTGTTAATTTCCTCCAGATGTGTGTGGGAGCTCATCAGTTCCATCTGCATGACATCAACAGTTGTCCATCAACATCAACATCATCAACACTTTTTTCCCTTTAAATATGCACCCTGGCTGTTTTGAGTGAAATGAATGTTGTCACTTCTCTAGTGTGAACACACTGTACACAAAGCCTGTTTAGACTAGGTATGTGATTTGGATTTGGGAACAGCTTGTGACTGGGTTTTTGTTTAGGCACCTCCCCACCTGAGTACACAGCGACGAGGAACTGAGTCAGACTCAGACATCGATGTTTAAACTGTGATTTGACCTCAATCATGTTTGTCATTAAAATGTGATAATCAGGTGCTTCTCATCTTTAATTACATTCACATGTGGACAAAAACTGATAAATGCCTAATGGAAGCTTATCAATGACGTGTATGTTATGTATGAACAGGCGGGAGATCTGTGGGTGTGCAGCTCATAAACTCTACAGGAATCAGCATCAAAGATGTTGCTAAATCTCAAGGATTACCACCGTGTGTCCATACCAAACCCAATAACTGTGAAATGCTTTGATGTTTGCTCAGGTGCAAAGTGCTCCTCTCATACTGGCTGTTTTTTTCCCATACTAGTGTGTTGCTAAAAAGCATAGACTGTAGAAATGGATGAAGCCACCCGATCTCAAAAATTAGGCCAATGCAGAAGTGCGACAAAGTGCAATACTCCTGACGGCCACCGGAGGCTGGCTCCAAAAAATGTTGGCTCCAACTGATTTCAATTAAAAAAATCAGCATATTCAGTCATGAAATACTCAGTCAATACATTTTTGAGGAAGAGGAGGAAGATTCAGGGGGATGGTTAATTTGACTTGTCTGATCTCCAGAGAGCAGCACTGAAGTCAAGCCTCTTACATGTTGGACAGTGTCCTTGGATTCAAGGGTCAGACCTGCCTCCTCACTCCTCACTTTATATCAAAATATGGTTACTTCTGCTGCAACATGGCGACATTCAAATGCCAAACTCCTGACTTCAGACTACGAGTCCACTAACCAACATGTGACGTCACATTAGCTTCATCCATAGTGAATACAGCCTATGCTAAAAAAGATCCCTTTCGTTAGTTGCCTTTAATTTTGCAGCAAACTTCAGAGGCTTTTTTTTTTCAAATATGAAATCAAAAATATTGAAAATTTTTAAAACAATGGCAATATCAAAAAAAAAAGAACAACAAGACAGATGTTGAATTTCAAGAAATGAAACCATTTCCTCTTAAGACATAAACATTACATCAGTGGTTTACAGGGATGGCTTCCTGCAGAAAAATGTGATAACATTTCACAGCTGTTAAGTGCACACAGTTTGCACTGGTAAGAAAAATGCTTTCTTCCCTGTGAGAGGAAGAAAATCAGAATTGTCAGTCCGTCTTGAATGCTGTTACTTTGTATTATCTATTAGAAATGTTCCTACACAGCCAGCACTGAACCTCTCACACTTGTCAGCTCTAGAGATCACCCACACAATCTCTGCATTTGTCTGTCTGCCCTGAGTAACGGCTCATCACCGTGGACAACTCTACACCTCAAACGCACACAGATTCACTCGCCTCCACTGCCACCCAGACCTGTGCACATCCATCATAATTATGCACAGCAGGAATTCAAATAGCTCTCCATACTTCAGAGCAGAGAGGCATTGCATCAATTTTCCTCCACATTATACAGCACAAGCAAAGTAAGGAACAGAAAAATCTGTTTTTGTTTATTTTCCTTTAGTGACTATGACATTGGAAATGCCTCAGGTAATTCGGCAGAAATCTATTGAAAAAAAAAAAAAAAATGCTTCCTGTGCTTCCAACGTCCATCTTATGAGCATCCAGTGATAAAGTTGCTGGAGGATATATTGAGTTACTATGCAAACCCATCTCCAACTCTTTCTAGCATGACCTGTGTGGGATAACTTGCTCTTTCTGTGACATTTTTCACTCACCTAAAGAACGGCTTCCAGCTGTGCTTACCTGCCAGCACGGTACCCACTTCCTCAATTGCATCTGAGACTGAGTTGACCTATGGCAGCATATATAAATCTCAACTGGTGCCACACAAGCTTACGTGGCCTCTCACAGGGTGAAAGCCACAGGGGTTAAAGGTAAAAACAAAGAAACATAGAGAAGGGGAGTAGAGGAGCATTGCCTCGTCATCTCTGCGCTGTGGCCTGGATGTCTGGTTTTGTAAAACAATTTCATTTGTTAAAGAATCCATTGACTTTATTACATCCCTTTGAAGTAGCATTTGGATTGAAAATGAACAATTGATTTGATTTACAGGCTTCACAGACCATCATCCCCAGTTCTTTAAGGACCCCTCAGGTTGGATGTGGTTATATGTGTGTTTATATTGTATGCGTGTGTTGTACATGGTCTTGAATGCACAGCACTGTTTAGTGCAGGGGATAACAGGATCAGTCTGGTGTAGACTAAATGCAGTTCTGTGAAATTAAATCAGCTTGGATTGAGCTGTTTATGTGCAGAGTTTGGCTACTGTGACTACAGTTCTGTCTTCGAATGTTAGGGTGACATATTTGGTCATGGGGCATCACACAAAACATCCAGAAATGAAGGAAAAAACTGGATTATTTTTCCTCAAAATGGGATTATTCTCCATCTCATTTACTCCTAATCCAGTTTGATATTTCTTTTAGTGAGAACCCTCGTGTCGCACGAGATGCAAGATTCAATAATCAAGAATATTTTAGTTCCACTGTAGATCCGATCGTTTGCATCCATGTTGCAGTAGATCTATATATTATAGTGAAATGCACACTTAGTGTCACCTTAGGGACAGAGAAGGAACAGAGAAGGAAGGAAAGATGAGAATCGTAAACGCAAATCATAAACTTTTAACTCCTTGAAAGTGGAAGGTTGGATGAAACTTGGGGGAGATTAAGTGAGATTAAAAATGCTTAATACCTGGCAGCTCATCATTGGGCAGCTTTCCATGAAGCTGTGACACGAAAGGTGACTTTGACACAAAGAGTAGAGCAGTGGATGACACTCTGTCATGTAGGAGCAGCTCCTTTTTTTTCAATTTAAGTCAAATAGTATTCGAAAACGGCAAATGTTGTCATTAAGCAGTGGGGCTTTTGGGTTTTTGTTTTTGTTTTGTTTTTTAACAAAACATGGATCCTAAACCCTTGTTGATGTATTTTGCATTGTTGATGTATTAGACATTTATATATACAGTGCTGTTTCCATGGCTACGATGTTGTTTTTCAGGTTTTTAAAGATGCCTTGTTGTGCCTTTAACTTCCCAGTTTTTACATTTAAAAATTGTGCTTTTTGAAGCAACCATCATCCTTTATTTTTAGTTCTTTTATAAATATTCATTGACACCTATAATACTAGCTATACTTCCAAGTCATCCCTAATCTTTAGTGGCTTCCACAGTACCTCTACACACTGTAAATGCTGGCTCTATATCTTAAGGTTTCATTGACTCGGGCACAGCCGCTCCGTGTTCAATTTCCCCCCACAGTAATGTTCCCCTGAATTAAATGGGTTTGTGAAATTGCGAATATAGGAAACCATTTTGGAGAGATAAAATTATTTTGGTACAGTGAGAGCAAAGTGTATATCCTCTTCTAAGTGATTTCAGGGGGTACAAAAATCAATAGCTCTCTAGTTGCATTTCTGCCAAGTTGATGGAGGTGGTTGAGTACAGGTGCAAAGATAGATCAAGTTGGAAATCAATCAAATCCGAAACATTCCATTTGAAAGGCGAGAAATGTAGGGCACTGAAGTGAGCAGGAGTCAATTTTGGATCTCTAAAGGTTCAGTCATGTTGGAAAAGCATACGCCACCTTGTCTGGCAGGACAGGGGGGTTAGTTTTTAAGGGCTTTACAGGTTAAATTGCTTTTCAATCACGTTGATTTCTCAAACAAAATCTCCATTCTTATCTATATCACTTGAAAACATGGCATTAAAGTACTCAGCCCCTAAACTCAGCCTCTAGTGACTAGACAGATGGTTTTTCTTTTTTCTTTTTTTCTCTTTGGTTTGATATATATTTCTGTCAAGAATCATTCTTTACACCGTACTGATTTCCCTCATCACTGGGTGTGACCTTTTGGTGGGTTTGGGAAAAACACCAACACTTACCTGTGAAATGTCACAGTACTGTCCCGGATGTCTTTGTAATTATATTTTAGGTAGAGAGAAAAAAACAAAACAAAAAAGAGTAAAAGTTTAAAAGTCTTAAAAGTCACTTGCTGGACAGACTTACAGAATGACAGTAAGTTATCTCATGCATTAGTGTTCATAAGTGTGCTCACTGACTTACAGCACTCATCTTGAAGAAATGTAGATTCAGAGTTTATCATCCTATGATCACAGATTCTGTAGAAATTATTTTCGTTTAGTCGGAGCTTCTGTGCTTGTGGTTCACTTGTGCAATTTTGGTTTGTTTTATATGGGGAAGATAAAACAGTGCAGTTTAATGACTGCGTGTAACCAGACCATTATATCACCCAAAAAATTATAGTAATACATTTTTAACTGGACCTCCAATTTTAATTTCTACAATATTTTTCTTCTTCAATAAAAAGTCCTATTGACATAAATACACCGTAACACAAATAAAATTGTGAACAACAATCCAACAACCAGAACAACAGGATTTTCTATCTGCTTCCATTACTGTTGTAAGAGTTAAACCTGGTAAAGTCCTTTTTATTAATCAAATACACCTTGCTCTATGTTACACCTCATCACTCAACTCAATGGGTGCTCACTGCTTGCCTTACTACTCTCGGTCATTTACCGTCAGTCACGAACACAAACTCAACTACAACTTAACAGATTAACATTAAAAAGCCTCAGAGACAAGCACCAACATGTTACAAAACTAAATGTGTGTCTTCAAGTATCAAGTAAACCATAATGTTATCAAGCATAAGACATCAAATAGGAGGAAATCTGCACTGGTGAAAAATATTGTGCTTAAATGGATGATGTGACAAATGTGGCTGATCAGATTGTTTGGAAATAGAAAATAAAATGGGGTGGAAAATGTTGGCATTGTTTAAAAAATCGACCAGCAAGCAAACCCACTTATGCTCAACAGTCAAAACAGGAAGTGGATACCTATAAGTGTTGTTTAAATATGGGTCTTTGAGTCAGTCATTATAAATGGAGGGATTTTAAGTTATCTGGGTTGTGTGACTGTGGCCTCGGGTCTGTGCCAGATGTCAGGCACCACCACTTAGCTCTTGGGTCAGAGAAATTGAGCAGGTACGTACATGACAAGTACAAATAGCTGTTTGTGAGAGCAGCCATAATTGCGCCGATAGGAACCATTACCTGTCCTTCCCAGGTGAGATTATCAAGTCAATGGTCTTGAACTAATGACCAGAACATTGAGCCAAGACCCTCACATGCTGCTCGGTGCCTGAGTGGCGAGGAGAGTATCTGTCTGGGAAGGAGATCCAAGCACTTCTCTGCAGGTTGCTAAACTTATGGTCAAATGAATGGCATTCATAACAGAAGAACATGATAAGTTAGTAAGAGCTAGAAGTAATGATTCACACTTCCACTTTGAATCACTTTGATTAATTATTGCTAGTGAGAAAAACTCTCTAATAATCATTACATTTGCAAATTGATAGTCACTGAAATGTTGTGTCTCATAAAGGTTTATGCATATTATTAAAAAATCAAATGTTGACAGAAAAAAAATGGTTGTAATCTTTCTGTCACTCGTAGTAATAAAATAATCATTCGAGTCTGCAGTTCTCCTCAGCTCTGCAAAACATCATAAGCTAATTGTTTTGATTTACAGGCTGCTGCTTTGTTCTGATGTTTCAGTGTGACAGCTTTCAGTGGTGTTGTATCCAGATGGCTGCCAGCTATAAATAAAAAAACAACAACACCTACCTGTAAACCAAATAACAAATAGTGAACTTGGAAGTGAAGATAGTGAAGAGCCAGGTATTGACCGAGGGGTTGGTGGAGACCAAAACAGAGGCAGGAAGATATTATCAAAGCACAGTTTCAGATGAACTGATTGCTAACAAATTAGCCAAGTTTTGTTAAAGATAATTTCATATAGGTTAACTCATGTAGCATTTACTAACAAAAATAATAGAAAAAATAAAGTTTGAAAGTTTGGTGTCATTTAGACGTCACCAAACTCTGATTAAATAAACAAAACTGGTGTGCTCACTGAAGGTAACGTGTTCAAGAAGCATTCAAGGCTTGTAGTGATTTAACACTTTTAAGCCGCATTTGCAGCTTTTCAAAAACAACACAAGACTGCTCCACATAAAGGCTGCTAATGGACTGTGAGTCAAACTGGAGACAATGTTCCTCTTACAAACACATCTAAGAATTTCCTTGAATATCACATTTCATGCAAGCAGTAACTTTTTAAGATCCATCTCAACAAAGCCGTCGTCCCATCTGCCTGGTTTGATGATGGAGTCTTATACGTGATTAGATGGATGCTAAGAATGTTACAAAAGAGCAGCTTTTGTATCTGGTAAGGCTTTAATAGCACCACATCTGCTCACCTCAAAATGAGAGCAAACCATAATCTCACACCTGCTGTTGGCTTTCGCTCAACTGCACTGGCAGATAAATCTCATGGACTGGCACACAAATCCACACGCACACGCACACGCACACACACACACACGCACACGCACACACACACACCAAAACTGTCAGTGTGAATCCAGACGTCTGAGTCCAAACATCTGGAACTAATGCTCAAGGAGAGTTCCTCTGATTTTATTGAATTATTCTCCTTCTGAGAAGAACTCTATTTGGTAGGCACTTTAGAGAGGGGCAGCGTCAGCTCGACATCTGCAGTACATCGCCCCGAAGCAGCAGTACATGAAGTGTAGCTGTCCTGTTTTTGAGGTTATGTTTCCAAGGCAATCCTGTTAGCACTGTCTAATCCAACTCAGATTGGCAGACTTGAAGACTGGTCTCAGAAGCAGTTTGAGGATTACCCAGTTTGAGCCTTATAGGCACCATACTTGCTGGTTGCCATGTTTCGTCCGTGGCGGAGGATTTCATATTCAAAGTGGGAAAAACATGTCAGTCTGCACGAAGAAGCAAAACAACTGTGGTCAGTGACATTTCCAAAGTCTTTGCTGCTTCCACCACACACATTAAGGGCTGATGCGATGAAACAATGAAGAGTAGCAGCCACTGAGAAGTCAATACAGCACCAGCACCATGTGTCATCCAGTTGTAGTCAACACTGTGGGGGCCTGCAGCCTCACATGGCTTCTGAAGGCTGTCACTGTTTGATATTTACCAGTATGTTTACATCTGTTCCTCTTGTCTGCACGGGTATTAGAAGTTTTTGTGCAGTTTTCTTTTTAACCAGCTTTGTCAACACGTCATTCTGTCTAGCTTTGTGTTGTCCACTCGTCTGCCCAGAGGGGGAGGGAGAGGGGGCAGTAAATCTTTTATGCCTGAGGTTTAGGTTGAAACAAAGTGACTTAGTCTTCTAGCACTGCTGAACATTGTAACTTCTAAGTGAAGTCATGATAGGTAAAATGCAGCTGATTAATTATTTCACCCTCATCCACTTACACAGCATTCATCAGAAAGTAGAATACATTAAAGCTAATTGAGCATTTTTGCCATTTAGGCTGTATTAATTGAAAAGCCATCACTGCCAGCCATGCACCAAATGACCACATTAACTGTCAACATTATGTTTGACATCCTCCTAGATGAAGTAGTGCTTGGGGAGCTCTCAGTGGGCTCTTAGAAACACCAGACTGGAGAGAAAGGAGCTGCGCTAAGCTTGTGTGTAGGTGGTCGGGTCCAAAGTCAAAGAACAAATTGCCGCCTCTTTGCGTCACTGGTGCTAATCACCGATGGATGGATTTGCCGTGTCATCCAGGATTTGTGTCTGCAGGGATGAAACAGCACCAACTTTCATGGTGTGTTGTTTGTTCAAATGGCAACAAAACAGAAAATAGAAAAAAACAGGACTTTCGGTCTATTTAGAGACGAGCGCTTACAAGCTGTTTTCCTCTATTTGCACCTCATTTCTGTTCAAGCGCAGCTATCATGTCATATCTTCCGCCTGCAAGATATTTTCACCCTTGTTGTTCCTTGGGTCTCACCCTGTTGGAGTATCTGAGCCTGTGTTTCAGAAAAGGTAGCCTGGGGAATAAAATGCAGATCCCTGTCTCCTCTGGTGCTCTGTGCACTCACTCATGCACAGCCCTGTGCAGTATGTTGCTTGTAAGATGACAGCAGTACTTAATTTTAACATAAAGGTATATGCCAGATCTGTCCAGATACTCTTTGACTTGTGTGTTTGCTCAAGGTATTATTTGGCATTGGTGGCAGAAAGAGCTGAAACATTATTTCTTAAAATTGCTTACCTTTTCTTGAAATGCCTGAAAAACAAATCGAGATGAATGAAGGACCCAGATGAGATTTTACAGACCAAGACCAAAAAGCAAGTAAGGCTTTAAAAATAAAATGCAATTATTAATAGTGTTATCAGTCATATTACTTTCAATAACACCTTTAGTCAGGATGATAATTTTGGAATAATAACAAGCAATAAATAGTAATAAGCCAACTGTGTCACATAAGAAATGTGTCACAGAAAGAAATCCAGGAGAACGAGGGATTAGTGATTAGATTAGTAATCAGAACATACAGTTTTTCCTTTTTTATACTGGCACTAACATAAATAAAACTCAGTACCTGATGCAGTTCACTGCATTTGAGCTCAATATATATATTTAGGCCTCTGCTGGAGTAAGTCTTATATTTATACTGCAGCATGTGGTGCCCCGTGTGAATGTGTCCCTGGTGGAAAAAAGTTTGACTTAATCCGACCTCCAGGGCAATCCCGCAGCCACCAGATGTCTCCGGAGGACCTCTTCATCGGAACATCCCTCAGAGACATGAGTTCATGGCCCTGATTAGACTTTTTCTGCTGAGCCTAATTTTCATGTTGGCTCCTCTAGTAGTGGGGAATGGTAACAGAGAGAGAGAGAGACAGACGGTGCAAATGGAGTAAACCAAGGTACAGGGCTCACAGTGGTGGAGCCCCTTTCATGTATTTTGGAGGCCACGTGTGAACAGGTTCGGATTAGGAGGAATTCATTATCTAAATCATCAAGAGTGAGATGCTGGAAAAATGGGCAATCCTCTTATCCATTTTTAAACAGCGCTTTTTGAATCATGATCCACTGCCAGTTTGGTAATGAGTTGGAGGGTTGAGAGTTTGTTTTTATTTATAGTTATTAATTTACATTGAAGCACTCAGAGAGCGCAAACTGCCACCAAGACATAATCCAGCTGCACTGATGCTATAGACTGAACAGTGTTGCCCTCTTGTGGTGAAATAGCAACACTATCTTGATTGAACATTTACTGATCTTGGGAATTTTATGGAATTTCAGGATTTCTCAGGATCCCGTTCTCTGATCCTTGGGACACAGAATGTATATTAAAATAGACAAAGCAACTGTGTCTCAAAAGCGAGGCCAATGTGGAAGTCCAAAAAGTTCAATACCATCAATGGCCACAAGATGTTGGCTCCAAAAAACTGATTTCAATTCAAAAATTGTCATTTTCAATTATGAACTACTTGGACGTCCTCAGGTCCAAGGGTCAGACCCATCTCCTCACTCCTCCCTTCATATTCAAATTTTTCATATCACTTCTGGCTCCAACATGGCGACGTTTAAATGCTAATCTCCTGGCTTCAAAGTCCACAAACCAGTGGGTGACATAGCAGAGGTAATAATTATGAAATATTGTGCCGGCTGCAGTATTCAGTATTTTTTATATGTTCAGGGGAACAGTTGACTATGTGTAATGTGAAGGAGGCTGCATGTAATAACAAACCCACAGAGTTTTGTTTTAGTCTCACCAGCCTCATTAGTCTAACAAACAAAGATTAATGAAAAAAAAGCTGTAAAAACGCTGTGCCAATTGGCCTGCACTGAATGGCAGACAGACACATTTAGCAACTAGTTTGTCAAGAAATAGCCGAGCATGTAGCAGCTAGAATCAAAACACCTGTTGCAGTTTGGCTTCAAAATGCCTCAACATCAAATGTCCATGCATTTTGTTCCATCAATGACGAGTGGCTAGTTTAATGACCAGATCATCCCTGACCCTGGAAGTAATCATGGACTCGTACTAACAACTTATATTACATAATATATTGTGTACTTTAATACCAACAAAAAACATGAAGATGCCACTGTGGGCTAATAGACCTGCTCAAGAAACACAGAGGTCCACAGACAATTTTCCAACAGCCAGATTGTAATCCTATTATATCTGGCACTCTGCTCAGACAAATGAAATCATCTGCTGCAACTGGAGGGAGGCCAAGTTTACATAAATAAATTAAGACACAGATTCACTTCCACCCCCTTCAGTGATTGCACCTGGATTCCCTAAACAGAAAAAAACAGCATAATTCAACTGATAAGGGCCTCTAAATAAATAGCACTAAAACTGTAGTTGATTCCGATGGGTCTTGACGTTAGTCCCTTTTAAATTTGTAATGTACTGGTCATTGTATGCTGACTTAACTATGAAGACGTAAATTCCCCAGGAACAACTAATCAAGAGTAAATTGTGAGTTTGAATTACTCCCAGTAGCCTGTGTTTTTTGCTGCAATATTACTGTCACATATCCAGTAGATAGACAGACTTTAGCGTAGCCCTTCAATGAGTGCCAACCAGAGGTACTTGTGCCTTAAGGGGTACCTCTGCAGTTGCCAGAGGTATGCCTGAAAAGTGTGAAGTAGTTGAACTAAGTTTGAAAAACAAAGATTTAGAAAAATATATCCACTTGAGACAGCTGTATCACCTGAACAGTTAAAGTAAAAGGTAATGAATATACACTTAAATTGTTCGGTTGGAGTAAACAATAAACTGTTTAGTATCCTAGTGAAAAAATAAATAGCAGCAAGTTAAAATAGTCAGATAAGTAATAAATTACAGTTTGAATAATTAGCTTAAAGTAAGGAATAAATGGATGTAATTTGTTAACACGTGGTTAAAATAGTTAAATACGAAAACCAATAGAAAAATTAGAAAGCACTTACAGCGTTCAAACCTCATTATCCCTTTGTCCTGATGCTATAGACTGAACACTGTTGCCCATGTGTGGTAGAATAGCAACACTATCTTTGTACATTAATTGATTATAACATATAGAGATTTTTTTTTGTAAAATTTATTGATTTGTTATTTGGGTAATATCCTACCTCTCAAAAAAATAAAAACTCAGACCAGTAGTTTTTCTGTAACGATGCAAATAGACAGACAAGCAGACAGATGCAATAAATAACCTATTGAAACATACAACATACGACAGCAACATACAATACAATTAAAACATTACAATAAAATACAATAAAAGAATCTATGAAATGATCCTGGTACAAAAGCAAATCTTAGTGCTGGATGACAGTTCTGGATAAATAGATTAATAAATAGATAAACAATCATCTAGCTCTGAAATTGCAGCACAATAACCATACGATCCACTGTTATTAAAATAATAGTGTTAAAAAAAAACATTAGTTCATGAACATGACGTGTCAACAACAGGGACATCTCACTGGACTGAGAGGTTGGAATAGCTTGAGAACCACTAAAGTCATGCAGAACAGGTTCATGATGATCACAGGATGTGAACATGTGCACACAAACCTTCAAAGAGAGAGAAAGTAACAATGTCAGAGTTAATGAGCTCGAGCTTCAAGGCAGCTGCAAAGAAGACTCTTTAGATGTTAGATGATAGAGGTGTGTAGATAGATGGATGGATGGATGGATGGATGGATGGATGGATGGATGGATGGATGGATGGATGGATGAATGGATGGATGGATGGGATGATGGATGGATGGATGGATGGATGGGATGATGAATGGATGGATGGATGGATGGATGGATGGATGGATGGATGGGATGATGAATGGATGGATGATGAATGGATGGATGGATGGATGGATGGATGGATGGATGGATGGATGGATGGATGGATGATGGATGGATGGATGGATGGATGGATGGATGGATGGATGGATGGATGGATGGATGGGATGATGAATGGATGGATGGATGCATCCATCCATCCATGGGTAGATAGATGGATGGATGGGTTGATGGATGGATGATGGATGATGATGGATGATGGATGATGGATGGATGATGGATGGATGATGATGGATGGATGATGATGGATGATGGATGATGGGTGGATGATGGGTG
>OOFC01037258.1:0-12192 GCA_900323345.1 Pseudochromis fuscus
CGGTCTATAAGCCGCTATTGAATTTATTCCAACAGTTTCATGTGGTCCACTCTGATCGGGTCTGATGTGATGACGCTAAATGTATCGGTGGCACGGAGCTTGCTAGCTTGTAAAAAGCCAATGAGCTTCGTGCCGCCGATACATGAGAAACACCGGTGTTTAAGTTCAAAGCGTCCGAAAAAAGTAGCAGCTTATAGTCCGGAAAATACGGTACATATTTTTCTGTTACATTTCAGGCTCAGCACTTTTGTTACATTTGTTACTTTTGTTTTTATCGACCAATTATTACATTTCGGGACAATTTGAGTCATTGTTACATTTCAGGTTGTTGTTACATATCGATCAGGTGGTAGAGCGGGTCGCCTGTGAATCGTAACGTTGTGGGTTCGATCCCCGCCTTCTCCTGTCCACATGTTGAAGTGTCCTTGGGCAAGACACTGAACCCTAAGTGGCTCCTAATGGTGGCTAGTACCTTGCATGGCAGCTTGGTAGCCATTGGTGTGTGAATGGGTGAATGAGTTGCCTTGTAAAGCACTTTGGGACCTAGCTAAGGTCATGAAACCGCTATACAAATGTTTACTATATCAGGCTCTAACAGTAAATTGAAAATATCTTTGGGTTTCGGACTGTTGGTTAAACCACTTGTTGACATATTATCATCCAAATAATAATAATCGATTAATAGAGATCAGAAGCAGTACTTTAATCAAAGCTGATACTCCTTTGATGCAGGACTAGATTTTACAATGTGTCTCACTCTGAGTGTTTTTCTTGTGGATATTTGTGACTCACTGAAGTCAATGGAGACGTTGGCCTCCAGAGCTGCTTTGGTTTGTGGTTTCATATCGAAGCACTGAGTGTCCCCGCCAGGGCTCTCAGGGCGCGGAGGACTGTCCATCTGGTCCGAGGGAGGGTCCTCACTGATCCCACTGTCGCTGGGAGACGGGGACCAGAGCGGCGAGGCTGTTACAGAATCACTTCCACTCAGGAGGGCGTTTAAAAAGTCCTCGTCCGCCTGTTCGGCTGGCGGCAGCATCTGCTGGGTGGACACCAGAAATCATCAGTGTGTGTGTGTGTGAGAGGCCAACAGGGTGAGACATGGAGGAAATAAAATCCCCACATAGGATTTCAGGAGGGAGTATACAGTAAATAGAGAGCTGGCATCATTTGCGACACATCTCGATGACATATAGAGATCTCACATTGGGGTCCTGGATCGACCAGGTGTGATGGTTGCAATGGTGCCCACTCTCCTCATGAGGGAGAATCCCACCGTTCTGGTCCAAGAGCCAGTCGAGCTGCTCGATACCATGGTTTTGATCAGACAGCCAGTCGAGCAGCTCAGTGCCGCCACAACCCTGAAATGAGATCATGACATTTAATGACAGCAGCCAGTACTTAGAAGCAAAAGCAATGAGTGTGTAAAGGTTTGGTGCGCCGCTGCAGCTGGGGACCGCTGTTTCACTGCCGTCAATCCACCGCAATCCTCCCTGAACACACTGTCCTGTACAACATGTCCCCCCATTCGCTGGAGATAATTACCACTCAGCTGGACAGGTTTATTTTTTCAGTTGTTTTTTTAAATCATACTTGAACACAACTCTCTCATTTGAAAGTGATTTTAAAGCAGACATACTGATTTAGATGTTAGATATGGAGAGTTTCAATTTGCTGTGTACTTTGCTCAGAGGGAGTTTGCTCTGCCACAGTAACCTATATCTGACAAACTACATTATTAAGACTCTTACCTGGACTGGGTAGTGCTCCATAGTTGCTCTGCTTGGGCGACAAACCTAAGAAGCCTCCAAAAAACCACCGAGATCCAAATTATCCACTTTACTTTGTTGTGGAAAAGCTTTGTCTCCTTTCCTAAAGACTCTGCGCTGTATCTCTCAGCTGTTCTCATCGGGTCCAAAGTTTAAACTCCAACACACCACACCTAGCCGACCGGCTCGCTTCGTGCTCATTGGCTGTGAGGAGCCAAAGAAAACACAGCTCAGTAACTTCAGGAGCTGGTGCGTCTGGAGACTGAAGACGTGAAGTCTCCAGACGAGATGCGAAACATCAGGAAGGGCAAAGTCTGTTGTTTCCTTTTCTCTTATTTTTGATTGTGTGTTGACATAAGGATAGCTCTGACCTTTGGCATATATTCACAACACACTCACCACAATACACTTTTTTTTTTTTAAACCGGACAACACCACAGGCTTTGATACTGTTACAGAACGGGGGGATTTCTACTGATTTCTAACAGTGTTGTTTATTTCACTTTACATCAAAGACAAATTTGTTTATTATGAATATACCTCAGACCAGATGTGTTAAAAAGCTGCATTTAGTTTGCACACGGTTTGTCAAATAATGTGTTTGTTTGAGAAACCAGGATATGGATAGTCATAAAGTATAGAACAGAATACAATAGAATAGAAAAGATATTAAATACAAAATATGAATAGTACAACAAATAAGAAGAGTATAGCGTATAAAACAACAAGAGTGACAACAATAAATATTTAGGGGGGGTTATACTGGGAATTTTGGTATCGATCCGATACCAAGTAAATACAGGGCTAGTATCGCCGATACAGATACCGATACTTTTTACTTGAACTGTCATGGTTATTGAATCATTTTGTGATTTTGCCTTTAGTTTGTTGATTATGATAAAACACAGATTTTAGGCAAATAAACATGTTTTTTTTTAATTAACTAACTGAACAAAAGGGTTATTATGTTCAACCATATTCATATTTCAGGTGTGCGATATATCTTTATACAAGTGCATATTTTTGAGTTTGAGTAAAACAATTAAGATTTTTTCAACTGGCTGAATATATGATAACAGATATTATAATATCTGATCATCAGTTACACTGTTGAAAACATGACTTAATGCTGGAGATGACCTGGACAGACAGACAGGGTTGGAGAGAAGCTGCACTCCCATGAACTCTAGGACGAAATCTGAGTAATTTGCTGGATGTGTAGAATAGAAACTGCAACATCAGTATCGATCTCACCACGTTAGTATCGATGTGATACCGATACTCATCTTGGTATCTATCGATATATAGGCCGATATGACCAGCCCTAATAAATACCCAATAGGGAAAGGTTAAGTTACTGAAATGTACAAAGTTATTAAAATATGTAAAGATGAACTGAGAACATGCAGAGATATATATAAAGAGATCTTGATATGCACGGTAAGGCTGATAAGAAGAAGGATCACCAAAGACATTATAGTCAGAAAATGTAGCTTTATTGAAATCTGTCAGTTTTTGGAAGTTGTTGCTCCAGTTTTCTTTACTTCATCCTGGACCACAAGAGCTGAGGACCATGAAGTTTACCCCCAGGAGCTGCTGGGCAGGAATACTGCTTGTATATATGTATATATAGGCCAGTGGTCTGCAACCCTGGTCCTAGAGAGCTGCAATCCTGCATGTTTTAGATGTTTCCCTCTTCCAACACATCTGATTGAAATGATCAGCTCATCATCAAATTCTGCAGAAGCCTGCTCATGATCCTGATGATTTGATGGTATTAGATGGTAGCTATAGGTAGAGGCAGCACTACTTGGATGATATCTTAGATGTTGTAGAGTTCACATGCATCAAAGCTTTGCTGTGTCATGGCATGAAAATGCTTTTGCATCCTTTCAAGTCATCTGATTCATAAATGGCATAGACGTGTTCCTTGTCATTCATCTCAATTTGCCAAGAGACGGCTGCAGGATTTTTCAGCCCTTTGTCTGTGCTCATTCATTGAAACATTGTGAAGCAGCAGTGCTGTTCAGAGATCAAAGTATGGGAAATAATATTACTTACATTCAGCATCCTATGACAGAAAGTACACTCTGACATCACTGTGTTTTCTTCTTCCCACTCCTTTTTGATTGCAAATGAATGGATTCAGAATTTTGAACTTATTCTGTTGAATACTCGAAATAAATGAATGAGTGTAAATAAGAAAAGAGTTGGAAACGGTGCTTTATTACCCACCAGAATATAACATTATCCAGCAAAAAATGATTTTCTTACATGAATGAAACATTTCCCTGGTTCACAAAGAAACATCATCTGCTTCAAACATCATTTCCCTGCAGAGTGGTGCACGATGCGAGGGTCTAATCAGTTTGTTGGTCATCAAAACCCAGAGTGCACATCAAGTACGCGAATAAACAAAATCCTCATCTGAAACACTGCACAACAAAAGCTCTGATAAAACAAATAAATGAATGCCACTACTTTTTAAATGTCAGACTGAAAGGATGAACCAAATGTTCAACAACACAAGCAGTGATTAGAGGATAGCAGCAGCAGCAGCCTTGAACTTTTTAATTGAATGTTTTTGGTGAGTTGAGTGTTGTCCATGTGATTTTCTGTGAAGACAGATAAAGAGCAGAATAATTTGAGTTTGTTTGACACATAGCGCTTAGTGAGGCTGACTTTGTTCATTTTGGAAAGAGTCAGACAAAGGATGAAGTCACCAGCAGTAACCGTGGTGTTATCAGGTAGTGAGGTCATGTTGTGGAGATGACAGCAGGTTAATTTGACTTGATGCCATTGATCTGCTGTTTGGAGAAAAGGGCTGCGGCTAACTAGCAAATCAACCTTAGCGGTAAGAAGACAGCAGGAGGTGGGAGGCTTTAAAGGAGCGACAGCAGCAGCTGAGCAGCAGCAATGAACATGAGAGTGAAGGTGGCTGCACAGCACATAGACACAGTGTCCTGCCAGGACTAGTCCACTGTGTTTTTTCATACAAGAAGAATGATGCAATGATTATGGCTGCACTATCTGATGGAGAATGGTTCCAAAGGGCAAAAAACTTCCTTGATAAGCAGATTTTGAAAACTTTGAAAACAGCTTATGACCACAGGTTAATGTCAGTTTCAACATCTGCAGATGGAGACAGATGTTTCATTTGCCTTCAGGGTGGTTGGTGTAACCCACTTATCTCTCACTCCTCTCTAAATGTGTGTTAATCATACAAATCAACTGGGTCGTAAAAGTGAAGCTAATGCAGCAGCTGGTGCATTAGACAATGCAGGCAAATGCTAAGGATGCCGTGGCCTCCAGGGGGCGCCACAAAATCAGGAAAAAAATCTACCTTCAATAAATTAGTTATCACTATTAACTGTTGGAAAAGCTGACATTGATTCAAATGTAAAGCATTGCCCACTAATATTACTACACATGATAATAACAAGTCCCTCCCCCGTCCTCCTCTTCTTCCAGCTGATTGGTCCCTGCCTCTCTCTGTGGAGGGAGGGGCCAATTTATTGACCCCAGAGAACTGTGTAAACAAACCCAAACTGCCCGGAGGACAGGGAAGAAAAAAAAAGAAAAGAAGAAGAGGAAAAACAGGAGAAAGAAAGAGGGAAAGTAAAGATAACAAAATGAAGCCTCAGTTGTCGTGCATCAGTCCAGCACAGTTTACTGTTCAGCTGATCACTTGCTTCTGAGTGATTAGCCTCAGCATGATATGATAATCAGTAAATAACCAGTTTTATATTTCTGCAGCTGGTCAGTACGGATGAGTCCAGACCTGATGTCCAGTTTCATACACACTCTGCAGGTCCACAAACCAATGGGTGACGTCACCTTAGCTTCATCCATATAGCGACAGTCTACGGTGTTAACTCCAAGAATCTATAGACGGTGACACATGCCATGTTTGCAAATGGTAATTTCAAAACATAACTGAAATTATGATGGTACGATACTGTACTCAGTGCTGAAAGAAGCCAGTGTGGAGCTTAAATTTTACAGCTCGTCTTTGTTTTTTAAATGTTCATTAAAGGGTGTTAGCAAGGCTTATTCTTTCAGTTAACTGTCTCTGGTTGTTGAAGCCAATAATGTAATAACAGCCGATAATGTAATAAATTTGCACTTTTTGAAATATAATAGGCCAACAACATAATAACTGGCCAATAACATAATAAAGGTCCTGAACCAATAACGTAACTAAAAACTTTTGGCTAATAATGTAATAATTTATTGCATTATTACATTATTGGCTGCTTATTACGTTTTTAGTCTGTTAAAAGAAAAAAACTTCACAAATGTAATAACTGAGCCAATATCGTTACAAATTATTACGTTATTGGCCAAAGGTTATTACGTCATCGGTTCAGGATTTTTATTGGCCTATTACGTTGAAAAAGGGCAAATTTATTACACCATCGGCTGTTATTACGTTGTTGGCTTCAACACCTGTTATATAAAATTTGATAGAATATTTTTTCTATAAAATGCAATTTAAACAATTTCATTCATTAAACACCAAAATATTGATGAAATTACTGAAAAAAAATCCTTTTTGTGGGAAAAGTTACGTACTTTTTTGGTGGGAGCATGGCGGCGGGAGGGTTACGGTTATTCACAATTCCAGGTTTGTCTTATGGTCTTATGGTCTTTTTCTTTCTCTGGGGGTGGGGCAACTTAAAGCAGGAAGGGAAAACTAACAAAATGCATTCAAATACACTGATATTCCATCTAACCTCATTCACCAGTGTGAATACAAATATCACATTTGGTGGTGCTGAATTACAGGATAAACTCACACTTCGTCGTGGGAGTCTCTCTCACGTGGGTGTGAAGTGGTTGTTGAATTGAGATTCCTAAAGTCCACTTTCCTGCCGTGCACACGTCCTCACCTGCGTCTCAGGAGACACTGTCTTCAAGCTGTAAGGTCAACAGCCTGACAGAACCGTGAAATATTAATTTCAAGGTGTCTGGAGGGACACGGACGTAGTGTTACTAAAACACCCACTTCTTTGTTCCTTCATTTACTGAATGTCAGATCATTCCACTTCCTATTCCTACAGGATGTTTTCTGCTTCATCCTTGTGCAGTGAGGACCTTGCAGGGTAAATAAAAGCTGCATGTGCATAATGAATTAATTGGATGGTCCCTGCTGTAGATGAGCTGATATGACATTTGACAAAGCAATATTAATTCCCCATTTACATGCTCCACTCTCTTGGAGAAATCTGAAATGAGGGTCAGATGACAACATATTCCTAATTGAAAATTGGTGGGAAAAATATGCTAATGAGCCTGTGAAAAGAACATGGAGCTGAGATTTACAGATGGTGAAGACTAAATGCCAATCATTACAGTAAATGTCAGTCTGACAAGAACTGTCACCGTGCAAGACCTCCCAGGTGACAGGCATAATTTATATCACAAATAAATAAACCCCAAAAAAACTCTCATTTCCCTGAAAGAAGAAATTTAAAATAAAAATCTCTATATTGTAATGATGTGGAGTGTAAACCAGTCATCAAAGAGAAGCTTGGCTGACACGTGACATTTCATGTAAAGGTCTTGTGCATGTATTAAATCATAATTCGGCTGAAATGATTTTATTGTGGTACTAAAGAGGTTTGTGTTACAGTCACAGTTTTTCAGTAGTTATATTTGACAATAGCAGCCATGTGTTGCTACATCATTACTGATGTTTTTTATCTCCGTTTGGTACCATTCATATTAATTATCAGTGAATTATGCCGCTATCACAAGGCTTCTTTTAGACCAGGTACTGAAGTGAAGGGAGAAAAGTCCACAAGAGACCAGGAGTACTGCATGTACTGAGCGTACAAAGTGCCAGTATTCAAGGTCTGACTGAAAGATTATTAGCATATCTGAGCAGTAATGGGACAATAGGCTCATTTGCATTTACTCTCTTGTACGACTTGAGGTCGACATCAAGGCTGCATGAATGACTCTGATCTGAGCTGTGGGTGACGGGATGCTGTTTAGGAGGGAGGTGTGTCGATGGAGGCAGCGTGAAAGATGAACAAAAGAAGAAGGATGCCAGAAAAATGAGCTGAAAATACAACTAAAGCAAGTTTGTAAGACCTTAGGTTAAATATTTCTTGAATTAATCAGTCCAATATGATTGTTATTCAAAGATAGTTGTGACTTTTAATTGTTAAAGGGATATGTAATACTTTAGACATTTTTACATGTTAATTTATTACCTTTACCTGTTTTTATTGTTTTGTGATTCTATTGTTTTAGGCCTATTTATAGCACTGTTTTAGATTTATGCACCTTTTTGGTTATTTATATGGAAATGTTTGTTTTATTGGTTTTATGATTCTATGTACAGGTCTGTGGAAATGTTTTGTTGTTTAAATGTGCTATACAAATATATTAGATTGGATTCATTTTACTACTGGTTGCATGAAATAAGTCCCTATCCATCATGTTTTAGATGTGTCCCTGTTCCAACACCTGATCCAAATGATGAGCTCATTATCAAGCAGAAGCCTGATAACGATCCTGATCATCTGAATCAGGTTTGTTGGAAGAGGGACACATCTAAAACATGTAGGATAGGGACCCTTGAGGACCCTGATCTGGATGTTATTGTGGTCAGATAACAAGCCAATTACCTGAGTAAGTCTGAAGAATCAGTTCCCACACCGGGAATCGAACCCGGGCCGCCTGGGTGAAAACCAGGAATCCTCACCACTAGACCACATAGGTCTTGATAGAACAAGATTCCTTCAGTGAACACACAGGAGGAGCCAATGCACCAAGACAGGTGGTAACATTTCATAGCAAGATTGTACAGTTGTAATGTACAGTTGTAATACACAAATTTTCAGAAAAAAATTGTTAAACGTCTCCCCCCACCCCCCCATTCAAGCATAAGCATCATGGGGCTTCATGCCTCCGGTTTCTGTCTGGCCAGAGGACCTCATCAACATCCCAGGCGATGTCCTCCTGGTCCAAACACCACTGGAAGAACCGCCCAGAGGGCCACATGAAGCCCTGACAGGTCTGAAAGTCCACATCTCCACAAGCCTCCTCCATGCATTGAGGCAGTGGGACCTGGCTGCAGTCCTTGATTGCAAATTGCTCACCAGACCATAAAGTTTAGAGATTTGAATCGTTGTGTGTTGTGGATTGATGCTTTGAGATTTTATGTGAGAAGTGTATGCAAACCTGAAAAATGGTGTGTTGTGTTTTGACAACAAGGTGATGTGAAACTGACATCAGAGTGTAAAGAAGGAAAGTCAGAGCTCTGATATGATAAGGAATCTAAAGTAGGAACAAATTGAGTCAAGTGATTGGGGACAGAAGAAGGGGTTGTGAAAATTGTGCCTAAATTTTGCTTTTTGTGTTTTAGCAATCGAAAAAAACTGTATAAATTTAAGAAGTCTCTCAGATGAGAGATGACACATCTCCAAGTAACCTCGACCAAGACCAGTTGCTGTGATTGAATTGCTGCTTGGATAACGAGGAGAAGTCTCCCACAGCAACCGGTGTTAACTGTCAGGCCACAATGCTATTTACTGAGCCACCGTGCTGCCAGGAAAGAGGGACGAGGGAGGAGGGGGAGGAGGAGGATTTAGAAGCATCCGTCCTAAGCCGAACAGCCAGCAACTCCCTTTTTTCTTCTTCTCCTCTTTTTCTCTCTTTCTCAGGTCCTCATCTTCCTTCTTCTGTCTCTTCTTTTCCTGTTTTTCTCTCTTCTTCAGGTCCTCATCTACCTTCTTTTGTCTCTTCCGCTCCTCTTTTTCTTTCTTCTTCTGGTCCTCCATTTCTTTCTTTTGTCTCTTCTTCGCTTCTTTCATTTGCTTCTTCATCTCTTTCTCATCCAGGAGCTCGATTATTATTTTGGGCTCCTCCAGGACTTTCTTATTTTCTTTGAGGGTCTGGTTTTCCTCTTGAAGAACTTGCTGCTCCTCCTCCAGGACATTTTTGGTTCCTGTCAGCTCAGCATTGTTCTGTGCAAGTTTTACCTTCTCTGCTTCCAGTGTAATGTTGTCCAGTGCAAGCTGCAGCTTGTCCTGTTCAAGGACGCTCAGCTTCATTTTCAGGATGCGGATTTCCTCTTGAAAAGCTTCTCTTTCCATTTGCAGGACGGTGTTCCTCTCCTCCAGGGCCTTTTTCTCGGTCTGAAGTTCTGCGTTTCTGTTCTTCAAGGCCTGGTTCTCTTCTTGAAGAACTTGCTTTTCATCTTTTGCCAGCACGGTACTGTTCTCTGTGTGTCGTGGCTTCTCCTCTTCCAGGACCATCTTGTCCTGTTCAAGGACATTCTGGTTAATACCTGGGATCCGGATTTTCTTCTCAAGGATTTTCCTTGTCATTTGGACGACCTTGGTCTCTTCAAGTAGAGCCATCTCCTCTCTCAGGGCCAGTTCCAGGGCCAGTTCCGGGCCAGTTCCTGACTTAGCCCCAGTTTGTTGTGTTTCCACTGACTCGAGAACCGGCCCCAGCCCCTAAAACAGGGGCCACCTCTGACCCCACTTCTTTGCTGGGCCAGACAGCACCGATTAAGCAGCGACTACGCCAGGAGCTGGGCAAAGACGGTAGAAACACAACTAGCAATAGTAGAAGAGTAAAGTAATGAAAATACGGTTTTGGTTCTTGATCTCAGTGTAGACTGTAAAACCAGGGACAGCACTTAGATGCACATGATAACTCCTCCATTTAAACATTATTACAGCGAGGGTGCGCTTTGCCATCATATGCGACTAGGAGGTACATCGCAATTCCCCAAAACTGAATAAATACCGCACGTAGCAATGCAACACTGCTTTGTTAACTCAATCATGTTGTAGCTAGAATATCTGCTGAAAAAAATCATGTTTTCATGGACTGATAGTAACAGGGTAACAGTAGTTTGTTAACAGCAGCGAGCTTGCTAGCGGCCGGTTGTTGTGAACTGGCTCCCTCTGCAGCGTATTGATGTTTTACGTGACGCGGCCTCAACCTGGCCCCCTGCCGATGGAAAATCAAACCGGTTCATAGGAGGACCGGCTTCTGAACCAACTGAGTCCTGGCTCGAGCCCCAGCCCGGAACTGGCCCTGGAACCTGTTTGATGGAAAAGGGGTACCTGTCTTATGGACTCAGTTTTGGTTTGTACTTTGGTTGCTTTTGGGTTGTACTTTATTTTTATGTTTGTTTGTTTTTTGGACCTTTGTGTTTCTTCCCTGTACATGTGCAGCGCCCTTTGTTGATTTATTATTATTACATCCTTATTTAGAGCACTATTTTTTCACGGTCTGCATTTTGATCCTTATCCCACATACACCACAACAAAGTTATTGTTCATTAATTATTTTAATTTAAATTTTTATTGTGTTGATGCTTTTGCAGTTGTGTACTGCTTTTTTCCCTCTGTCAATTTTGTTTTGTAAAGTTTTTTGTAATGTTGTTTTAATAAGTGCTATATAAAAAGCAGAAGCTTGGAGATTTCACAGCAAAGTAGGAATAAATGCAGTAAAGTCAAGTGTTCTGTGGGGGATTTGGTTTGCAGTGCCTTCAACAAAAGCATCTCCAGGTGTAATGGGAGCAGCAGGTGCTGATTGCTTACTTGTTCAAATGACGAGGTGTTGAACCTTTACTAACAAGTACAGAAATAGCTGCCCCTGGAGTGGAAGTGAAAATGAAAGAGAAAACCAGAATCAGAGCCGAGCAGTATGCTGGGGGTTATCCCAATATGTAACAACATCCTGAATTGTGATGAATAAATAAATGAATAAATAAATAAAACTTGACATGTAATAACTGGTCAATAATGTAACAAAAGTGCTGAGGCTGAAATGTAACAGAAAAACATGTAATAAAACCCAAAATGTAAGAAGTTGTTACATTTTGGGCAAAGTTTTTACTTTTTGGCCTCAGCATTTGTTACATTATCAACCAGTTGTTACATTTCAGGTCGTTGTTACATGTTGGGCTCTAACAAGTCTCCCAATGACTTCAACTCAACAATGGTAATTTTCACTCATGAACTACTCAGTCAACACATTTTTCCCACAAGTTACTGTGATGTCATGAGTCAGCTCTTCTCAGTGATCTGGTGGTCCATCTGAAAAGGATGTTAGGGGCGTGGTTAATTTCATCATCAGGTCTGAACTAAAGGCTCATACTTATTGGGCAGTGTCCTCGGGTTCGAGGGTTGGACCCGCCTCCTCACTCCTCCCTTCATATCCAAATATGGTCACACCTGGCTCCAAACCTCCAACCAGCGAGTCCACAAAACAAGAAACAACCATTAGCTTCATCCAGACAGTTCACGAGTATCAGCATTTGCAACACATTAGCAACAGGAGCAGTGGTAAAGGACTTAAACACAATGAGTTAACTGTGCTGTCCATGTACGAACTATAGTTGTCGAACTCTATGCCTGTCATTTTCTACTCAAAATAAAAAATCTAAATGTTA
>OOFC01037262.1:0-15452 GCA_900323345.1 Pseudochromis fuscus
TTTTAAATCTTCGGCAAACCATGCAGAGGTGTTTGAAATCACAACAAGAAGAGAAATGGCATCTGTTAGAAATCCTGCCCCATGGACTCAGGACAAGGTGCAAACCTTTCTGTCATTAGTCGCCGATGAGAAAATTCAGCGAAAGCTGGACGGGGCGGTCAGAAACGAAAGAATTGCATAAAAGATGACGTCATGAATGACTACCAGCTACATGGAGGAGGGACTATCCTCGGTAATGTAAATGCAACCGAGGGGGAAATGCGCCATTATTGACCCGCGAGCCACATGGTGGGGCACCATTTGCTTACTATGCCACACGCCTTTAGCCTCAGGGCTGCAGAGACTGTTGAGGTTTTTAAAAGCAGGCTCAAGACTTACTTTTTTAGTGTAGCTTTGAACTGATTTTGATTTTATTTATTGACTTGTTTATTTACTTATTTATCCAGTTATGTTTTTCTTTTATCTTTGATTACTTTTAGAGTACTTTTCTTTTTTTTTTTTTTTTTACAAGACTTTTACTCGCTGTTATTTTAACATTTTTTAAGTATAATTTTATTGTTGTCTTCTTATTTGAGGTCAATTTCAGCCAGAGTTTTTACAAGGCAGCATCTAGTGGCCATCAGGAGTATAGCACTTTTTTGCACTTCTGCACTGGCTTCACCCAGTTTCTATATACAGTCTCTGGAAGATCATCAGAATTTTTCCTCTGGGGACTTAGAATATCTGTACTATAATTTATTGCAATCCATGAAAGTTGTCAAGACATTTTATCCTTAGGCTGGAACGTGGGGGAAGTCAAAAGATCACTACAGTCAGTAGAATTCCCCATATAAGGACCATGAGTATTGTACAAAATTCTGTGCAAATAGAGTCTAAAAGGTAATTATATATTTAGGTCAAAACTTTGACCTGCTGACAGCAGGAAGAAAAGTCTGTGTATCAAATTTTCAAAGTAATTGAGAAAAATCAAAGGATTGCCAATAGTAATATACAAGAACTATCAGGAGCAGGATGCATTCTTTGGGAACCCTGAAAAAGAACAAATCATTTTCTTAGCATTACTGTGACCGATGTATCAGAAAGTACAGTAGCTCTAGAAAATTCAGTAAATCCTGATTTATATCTGGACTGTTTCTCTCCTTTAGATCCCATTCCAATTCGACTGTTCAAGGATGTTCTACCCTTAATTAATACTTTGGTACTAGAGCAAATCACCTTATGTCTATTTACAGGCTATGTACCGGAGGCTTTTTAGGCTGCCATAATAAAACCACTTCTTAAGAAAGCCTACTCTGGATCCAGATGTTTTCAATTCAAAGTAAACACAGGGAACCTGTGCTCCAGAACATGTACCAGACTCAGCAAAGACCTCCCTAAGCATACTACCACACTTGCAGCTTTCCGTATTTAGACCAATGAGCGGTGATTGCTACCACGTCTTTGGGGTCATCAGGTGGGAACCTCCCTCCAACGGTGTGTTGTCTCTTTCTTTCTAGTCCTGGAAAAAGCTTTAGCAAATCAGTTACATTTGCAGAGGAACAGCTTGTCTGAAGTTTTTCAGTCAGGATTTAGACTCTATCATAGTACAGAAATGGTTTTGGTGACATTTACCAATGATCTTCTTGTATCCTCTGATAAGGGATTTTTCTCTTTACTTGTCCTGCAGGATCTTAGTGCTGCTTTTGATCTGATCACAACATTTTATTACAGAGGCTGGAACAAGTCACTGGAATCAGAGGAACAGTTCTATACTGCTTCAGATCAGATTTATCAGATAGAATCCAGTTTGTTTATGTTCATGCTAGGCCTGTCGCGATAATCAATGAATCAATTAACTGCACGATAATTAAAAATGAGCTTGGTAAGTTTTATGGGCTTGATAATTTTTCATTTACCCAAAACACTGGACAATGAGTTAACTTTGCTGCATCCATCTCAACTGACTCCTCTCGGTTCCTTAGCGTAATGAGGAGTGAACCCTCCTGGAAGTCACTCTGTCTCTGTGTGAGGAGGCGGGGCACCTAGCGCACCACAGATGGCGCTTTTCAACTAGCCGCTAAATGCAACCGAGGCGTTTCCATTACAGACAACAGTCCCTCTTCCGTGTAGCCGGTCATCAAGTGAAGGAGGAGAAAGCTGATGAAGTAATCTGCAGAATTCTACTGTTGTGTTGTTTATTCATCGAGTTAGAGCCTGGTTAAAAATGTGCTCCGATGTTTTCGGACTTATTGAGCTCCAGCCATAACCTCCGCATGATGTTCAACCGCCCGCTCAGAGCTCTTTTTTTTTTTTTTTTCACGTTTTCAAATAAACTTTTAACGTTGCACAAAAGTGCTGTTTTTGTGCATTAAACTGATCTATTTAGTGTTTTCCCCACATAGTAGAAACTTGTTACTCTGGCTATAACCGTGCAGACTGTCGGCTTGCAGGTACAAATGTTTCCGTGCCCCACAGTGATGATGCAATGACACGGTGAGGATTCCGACCAAAAACATTTTAATACCTGCTCGTACCTTAGTGCAGCATAAGAGCCCCGTGAGGAGTAGAGGGAGAGGTTTGGAAAAATAAATAATAATGGAATTGATTTCCCAACCGAAAGCTACAGCTGATGTGTGGGGGAAAAAAAACGTCTAACAAAGAGGCAGGGGGGGCTGTCAGCATCTTCCTGACAGTCCATCATCACTAGGGTTGGGTACCGAAATTCGGTTCCAAGTAGGAACCAAATTAAATTTAGTGAGTACCAGGTACCTATAAAAAAATTATAATCTCGGTTCCGCTTATCGGTTCCTAGATGCGCTCATTTTACACTACGGCTGAAAACGGACTTTAGATATCTGACAGGACCTGTCTGTTATGTATCTAACACTGCACGTGACGCCGCATGGCAACAGGAATAGGACCCGGGAAAGCCTTCGAAAGTTACCCCTTTTCCACTGTTAACTCAATCATGTTGTAACTAGAATATCTGCTGAAAAAAACATTTTTTTCATGGACTGATAGTAACAGTAGTTTAACAACAGCTAGCTTGCTAGCAGCTGGTTGTTGTGAACCGGCTACCTATGCAGTGACGCACTGAGCTTTTACGTGACGCGGCCCCAACTTGGCTCCTTGCCAGTGGAAAAGCAAACCAGTTCATAGGAGAAACGGGATCTGAACCAACTAACCACCAGCCCGGAACTAGTACCCTTTCTTGTTCGGTGGAAAAGGGGAAATGAATCGGATTCTAACGATACCCATCCCAAACCATCACTGGGGCATTTATGAAGCAATCAAAATATAAAGGTGACAGTGCCAAATGGTGCACACTCACATATGGTGTACTTTGCTATATCGCTAAAGAGATGCAGCCCTTTAACACTGTCGAAAAGCCGGCATTTCGACAAATGTTACAAACATTTGACCGGCAGTATGGATTGACAGTGAAAACATACCTGTCACAAACGGCAATTCCACAACTTGCATTATTATACCATTATTATTATGATTACATTAGTTGAAAAATGGTATCAAAATGGCCATATCATAGTTTATCGCAATCATTTCTGGGGGAATTTATCATCCAGCAAAATTTGTTATCGTGACAGGCCTAGTTCATGGTGCTTCTTCTGCACAGTCTAAAGTCAGTCATGGAATTCCACAGGGTTCTGTGTTAGGACCAATCCTGTTTACATTATATATACTTCACTTGGGCCATATTATGCATACATTTTCACTGCTATGCAGATTATACAAATCAGGGGGTCAAACTCCAAATATGCCTCAAAGACAAAGGCCTGAATGACCTGTAATTTTCTTCTTCTGAATTCAGGCAAAACTAAAGCTATTGTGTTCAGACCTGAACACTCTATATGGTTAGACACTGTCTCTCTAATCACTCTGGATGGCATTAATTGGGCCTCCAGTTCTACAGTGAAGAATCTTGGCACAATAATTATGCCTATGCCTGGTACCTCCTCTCCTGCGGTTCCAGAAAAGGACCCAGCCAGGTCCTAGCAGGTAGTAAAATCTTACTGCTTGGACTCGTCACTGTGTCACTGCATCATCACTGCACAGCAGGAACATTTGTGTGTCTAGCCAACCAAATGCCAGCCACACAGCTAAAAATTCACAGTTATGGCAACAGCAGGACACTGCACTAGTCTTTCTTGCATTGCACTGAATGATCTGACTTTGAGTTAACAAGGTAGTGCTTGAACAAGAATGAAAAACATTGGTTGAACATGGAGGGAGAGAGAACGAAAAGCACTGAGCCAAAAAGCAATGTTCATGTGTTGTAATGTGTGTGCGGCTGTGTGTAGACATAGGACTCTGTACAGACTCTTCACTGAATTGATTTTACACGCTCTGCTGAAGGCTGTGTGTGCCAAAACAAATCTGCGTTTTTTTTTTTTGTTGTTGTTTTTTCTTCATGAATAGGATAAGCCCTGCAGAAAATGTACAGATTTGATACATGGGGAAAAAAACAAAAAAAAAAAAAAAAACAAAAGACACAGTAGTCCCAATGTAGGATGTTTGAAAGCTGAGATTTAACATTTGATGAAATGAAGTGAAAAAAATCTGCATGCCCTCTCATCAGATCAGTCTGTGGAAGGAACATCTTTCTTAGGGCTTTATCCACAGGGGGTGATATCATAGCCCTCAACAACAGTCCCTGGATCAATCTGGACCTTATAATCCAATTATTTTGTCACAACACACAGGATAAACCTGTGTCAAATGATTAAGTCTAACCTTGGCTGATGATAAAACCTGTCGGCTCTAATAAACCACTGCTACCTTTCCTTTTAGAAAACTGTGCATATATGTAAGTTAAGCAATTTATAATCGTATTACCTTAAGATATTAGGATGTGATTCAACATCAACATTAAAAACTGCATATTAAAAATATATTGGATTAGCATTAAGATTTAGTATTTTGCGGTATTCAAGCAGCAGTGTGTCAAAGTCAATGACTAAAACAATCAAAATAGTACAGACATAAATATTATAGAACACTACGGCTTTTCAAAATAAATGCTTCTTATTTCTGCTTATTGATTCATTTACTCAATATAATACCCTTTCAAATGAGAGACGAAATGTGTGGTGTATAGGGTGAAGAAAAATTAAAAGAACACTTAGCGCTTATAAGTAATACGATAATAGTTCACACAGAAATATTCAGTAAAAAAAAAACAACAAAAAAACATGTAAGCCTACTCGCCTGTATAGGCCATATATGGGACAGATTTTGATTTAAAAACAAGGACAAAAATATAATAAAATATTATCCATATTATCAAAGCACAACTGTTTTACCAACTGGGCCTTTCATTACCTCTGCCAGGGAGGTTATGTTTACATCTTCGTTGGGTTGTTTGTTTATCTGTCCGTCCGTCTGTTAGCAACATTATGGAAAAACTACTCAAGACATCTCAATTTCCTTTTTTGAATGACAAGGAGCAAAAGGACAAATTTTGGGTGAGTTCAGTAGAATGAGCCAAAAAAAAATCTTTCAACAAATCTCTATTACATATGCTTAAACATAAAAGTGTTACTATTTCACCACAAGAAGGCAACGGTGTTCATTCTACAGCCTCAGGACAGCTGAATAATGCCTTCGCAGAATTTTGTGGTCTCTAAAAGTTATCTCGTATTTGTTGCGTTCTTACTATCTGTCCTAAACAAGAGTAAATATATACCTTTAGACAACGGGTGGATGCCACCACTGCTGCTGCCAAGCAACACCAGTTTTGTTTTTGAACTGTCAGCAGCAGAAATGGCTTCCTCATTCCTACAGTCTAGCATAATATAGCAGAAATGGCTAGCAATGTGACATAATTATTGCAATAAGTTTTACAAACGAGAATTATTAACACTTGTTGTCCCAGACTTTGAAGCTGATTTTGCTCAAAAACCATTTCTCTTTATTGATCTGTCTACAGATAAAGAGATATGTCATTCAGGAACTCTGATTCAAGTCAAATCAACCCCTGTATCATTTTCCTTCTTGTTCCACGGTTACACAGCAATCCATCTAGCAATGTGAAAAAGTTCAACTATCATGATGTCTGAATGCACCGAAAAAAACTGCAGTCGGTCTAAAGAACGAATGGTGACACAGTTAATGTCACATTTAATGAAACCCATTCAGGTTGTGGGATACCCAGCAGCGTTGACATGGGTCAATACTCTATCATGCAGACCTGTGTCGTGCAGCTGCTGCCTGAAAGTATTCTAATTACCATCCTGGCAGCCACACCAAGGCTACAACAACCTACAAGGTAGTGTTGAATAATGAAAAAACTACACATTTAAATGTATTGCATCAGTTTAGTAAAGATATTTCATCACATGTCACGGCACAGTGGTTCCTTTAAGCATAGATTTTAGTGAGTCTATTGTAAACATGTTGAGGATAAGGAAAGAACTCAACAAAAAACTGTTTTCCTTTAAGAACAAAATGTGCACCTAAATTGGGCATCTTCACACTGAATAGACACAAGTTGACAGAATTATGTCTTCCTTTGCCATCCGTCTGTACCATCTTCGATCCAATATTTATCTTAGGCCAATGAGAGAGGGACTGGCATCTGAAAATGCAAGATAATTATATAGGCCAAGAGAAGATATTTGTTTTTTACGTCTTAAATGTGATTTTTATAGATGCTGGCAACCTGATCCAATAAATCGCTGTAGACTTGAAAGTGTGAGGCATTAAAAAACTCCCAAGTATTAAATTAATCTCTGTTAGTCTCTAATTCAAGTGTGGGCTCACACCCTTTTTTGCCCCCAGAGAGTGCCAAGTGTAAGATCATGCTAAATTGCTCTTGTCATGTGTTTAAGACACTTGGCATTCTCAGCCCAGTGCTTTTTTTATTTACTTCAGTGTGATCTGTGCAGTTTGTGTCCAACACGGTACAACTTGTTGACAAAAATAACACTTTTCTGACTACTTTTAACTTTTAATTTGGTTCTGAACCCGCCTTAGCCCGGTACCAAATCCACTGTGAGGGCTGATTGCACTGTCCTCTCTTTGCACTTGTGTGTCTCCTGTTTTTCTCCCATTCAGCCATCAGCTGGTGTTCAGGGAACTGCTAGTCCCTCCTTTCCATCAGCCATCCCTAGCAGCAAACAATACCCTGGCCTCTAAAAGCATTCTCAGACCTGTCAGTGATGACTGCTAATAATAAACTCCAATAAAAGCAGCAAAGCGTTATTCCCTAAAGCAGGACGGAAGCAGGAGAGCAACAGTTGGTACACTATGCCCAGGTTGACATAATCTTGCTTTATGGGCCATCTGAGTTTCTTTTGTTAGAACAGTAACAAGGGACGAGCTTGAGCAGCAGACAGGAAGCACTCGCCAATGCTTGGCATCCAGGATTACCAGGGGGTAATGTGAAGCCGGGAATGTTTCCTTTTCCAAGAAGGGAGAAGTTGTTGGACTCGTTTACACACTATTTTATTAGTGGGAGTTGTCCTAATATCTAAATTACAAACAATGTCTCATTGTGCAAGAGCACAAGTTCTCTGAGGACTCATATTTTTTTGTTTTTTTTATCTGAAAAAAAATCTAAAACAAATACATTTTACTAGAATACATACACATTATTAACCAATTATCCTGGCTGATACAAAAGGTTTAAAAGACCATGCAGTTGTATAGGTTTTGGAATTTCCAATAATTTCCTGAAATAGCTGGGCACTGCAGCGCGAATGAAATTCTAAAGAAACTATGACTGTTTACAATGGCAGATTACCACATGTTTGTGGTTGCAAAATGTAACCCACAGGTCTACTGGTCTGGGTTAGTTATCTGCCTTTGCTAGTTTTAGTACTTACCAATGGGATCAATTAATTGATGACTTTGGTCTATTTGGGGTTTGTTGGCAATTAGAAAAAATATAAAATATTTCTATGATTTAATCCCTGCAAGTCCCAGGTTGTACGTGACACTGTTGAGGCTGCATTGTGCCCTCACTTTAAACACAAAACCTTGCACTAAATTAAAGGGGGAAAGCACAGTTGCACATGGGTGAGTTGGTCACATTTTACCAACTGAGAATAACATAAATTAGTTTAAGTATGGGTTTCTCAGACAATATGTCTTTCTTCCTCTTGGCTTGCACAAACATGAGTTCTATCAAATATGAAAAATCTTAGCACATGTAAAGTAAATATGTGTTAATACACCAGACTATGGTAATTGAGGGACATCTAGATTGGCACTAAGACTATTATTAGCCAAATCTGTGCAATTATAATTGATTCTAGAAAATTGATTCTCGAACATCTGAGATACTGTGTAAAAATGTTAACAAAACCAGAATGTGATCATTTCAACCGTATATTTAATTAAATATAGTGCAAAGACAACATATCAAATGTTGAAATCCAAAAACCTGCTATGTTTTATGAAAAATATATCATCATTTTAAATTGCCATTTTAAGCATTTTAATTTCCAGCAACTGGTTTCAAAAAATGTTGGGACAGAGACAACAAACTGCAGTTACTCCAATGTTAAACTGAGGAACAGCGTACAATTCCAACTTTATTTGCAATTTAATCTGAAATTGTTTAACTATTTGCTTATGCAGTGTTACTTCTCAGAGACTCCCTGGAATACCCTTTTTATACGTAGCTAACCTGCTGCAAATTTACCTCATTATATAGGAGATGTTCCTACAGGTATTTTTTTCTTTCAGCACTTCACAACCTTTTGTTTTTTGGCACTCCTGTCCCAACTATTTTGATATGCGTTGATGGCATCAAATTTGAAATTAGCATATATTTTTCACAAAACAACATTTTTCAGTTACAACTTTTGATACATTTTATTTGATAATAAAATAGGGTTGCAAACCATCAAAATCTGTTTTTTATTAACTATTTACACAGTGTGCCTACTTTTTTGGAATTGGAGTTACAGTTCAATCAAATAGTTTACACTATTAGGATAATTTTCTCTCATTTTGACACAAATGCAGCAAACTGTGACAACTATTTCCTGTCCAGTTGGAGGAATAGAGCCAAATACTTACATTACAATAGAGACAATTTCTGGAATTTCCAGACTACCTAGACAGACCTGCCTCTGCGGATCACTGCAGAGTACAGCAGGGCGGTTAAGTGAAAACATGTTGAAGTTGTGTGTAGAGAGGCGACAGAAGCTAACCCCAGGGTTATCCTCCATTGGAAGATACAGAACACTGGGGAACTCCCCAAAATGTTTAGTGCCTGCATGCAATATTGGGCAAGTCTAGACCAGAGAAATGACACATTATGAACAAAGAAAAGAGGACAACAGGGCACGCAAATAGAGGTATTAGGCAAGTATAAAAGAGAGGTGCAATTAGGGATAACTGTTCTTATGTGCTATGTGCTTACTGCTATCTCACGGCAGGATAAAGAAGATAAAGTTCAATGTGACATGTAAAGTCTGTAGCACCAAAGTATTACAAGCAACAACTAAGTGAAAAACTGTGTCACTTTGATTATCTTCCCTGCATTCAAATACAAGCAGATAAGTTGGGGAGGATGTACCTGAAACAGTCTGCAGACACAAATCCTAACAATGTTGTTACGTCTGCAGATATGAGTGGTGAAACACACAAAAACATTTTGTCCCGTGGGTTGTCTTGCTCAATCTGATGTCCCTCACGTCACTGTGGGTGAACTGGAACTCCTGCATTGTTTATCCAAATCAGTGTCAGGGATCTAAGATTACACATGATTTATATTTGCTGGGCCAAACACAGAAAACTGCCCAGTCCTTTCATGGCTTCTTGTGTTGCAATAATATTATTATAATGCCTTTATCTCAGTGTACATGTGGGTGTGTATGGTAACAAATTATGGAAGGGAACAGGAAAGAAAATTACAGAACATTGGACAAAAATCACAAAATGGTCACACCAATTAAACAAAAGCAAACAAAATGCACCCAGACATGATGAAGCAAGTATTATATTGAATTTATAAATCTTACAGCTTTGATCAGTGGAATTATAATTTTGGAAATATCGGTACAAAAGTACAAAAAACTGAAGTCTACTCACTAGTCATCATTTACTGAATATGGGAAGAAAAAAAACAGTGGTGCAACATCCTCTACGTAAAGAATTTAAGTAGTGTTGCCATGCACATTGCCTCCCTTCCCATCTTTGTCTTTGTCATTTCCTCCTCTCTGGTCATTTATTCCCAGCAACCCGTGGGCAGACTTGCTCTGTTGTATTCCTGTCACTGAGTCTGGCAGACACATGTCATCTTCCAAACTCCTTTCTGCTGGACTCTCCGCCACTACACCCAGGCAAGAGTTGATCACAGTTAGCTAGTGAAGTTGACATAGGGGGTGTGTTATCACTGATAAACTGCACTCTGTGAATAGATTTTTGACTGAAATTTTTCCGAAATTGCTGTGTGTGTTTATTGTTTCGCCCACTGGGACTTATTCATGATAAGCAAAGAAAAACAAAAAAAATGTAGTACTTATACTCACTGTTATAAAAAACATGATTCAGATAGACAGAGGCCTGTCTAGGTCATAGGATTTTTTATAAAACATGAGGAAGTTTTGAACAAAACCCCTCTCACTGATAAAAAGTCTTCAAATTCATTACCACTAACTAACAAGTTGAATCTCCTCTGTTTAAAGGTTTCGCACATTATTGTGATGGGGACTGAAATTACTAGCAATGTCAGACAATAGGTGTACGAAGATTTAACCATAAATGGTTTTCTGGAGGCCCGAAGTGGTCATATTTCGATGAGAGGGAGGAACTGGGGAGAATCAAGGGGAGGGCTCTGACTGCTGCTAGCCTGCCACGGCACCCACCTGTACTCATAACAGCAACGCCTTTAGTTATGCATACCTTTAAGCCTCAATTCAATTTAAATGAGTGACTGCATTGCCTTCATGTTTTTAAGTCCTGGAAATTGCTGCCTGCATTCACCTAAAAAGTTACAGGGAACCGATTGTTCTCAATTTTAGCTCTATATTCCCATTCTGGAGACTCACTAGAGTAACTTTGCATGATTCACAGTTAAAGAAAAGTCTTATTTATATAGTATATATAAACTAGAAAAGCACTCGGAGAGCGCAGACCTCCGCCAAGCACAACATTTCCTTCCATATTGTGACTTCCACCAAAGATATTACTAGTATTAGTCTTGCGTTTATTTATATCAATATTCGTTCCACAGCGTCATGGCTGTTTAAAGATGTCTGTTGCATGTTTCTAGCTTCTTTTGTTTTTTTTTTATGATGCAAGTTTCAAAGATAGTAGAAGAAAAGAAACAATTTAGAAACAAATCATGATGTCATATTAAACAAAACATCCTGACAGCACTAACAACTTAAGCTTATTTACCTTTTTATCCAGGTTTTAATGTAAACTTGCATAGAAAATTTGAACTGTTTGTAGAGGAATTCAACTTTTAAATACATTTAATTTGGGATGTTGTGATTTATCAGACCATATTTAGTAAAATTTTAGATTTCTCCGTGTGTGCTATTATACAAACAATAATAACAATACTATATGTTATGTGCAAAATGGGGAAAAAATTGTCTTGCTATAAGGTAAATGATGGATGGATAACAGACAAAGCTAGCAGTCAGCTTTAGGTTAACAGAGATTTCCTTACTGAAGTAAGTACAAAGCAGTACTAATTTGTTGGTGCAACCTGACGTATACTGGTACACTATAATGTTTATCCATCTGTTTCATTTCTTCGTAGTCTGTCCTTCAGATGTCTCATCAAATTTGTCATGCTACTTGACTTGGAGGCTTTTCCCGAGCCATCTACCTCGCACCCAAAATATTTCCAGGCAGCACTGGCATTTTCAACTAAAACAGGCTGTGAAGCAACTCCCGACCTAGTGTTAGCTGTTGCCATTTTACTTTGCAGAGTTTCGCTCATAGACATAATATTATAATCTTCATTATGTCTATGGTTTCGCTGGTCGGAGAGTTTTGTTCAAGGAGGCTGCAGCTTGTTCTTGGTCTGGCATTTGCAGCATGTTGCTGTACACAGCAACGCCACTGGCTCTGAATGGAGAGTGTGTATAGGGGTAATCTGATGGAGGCTGAAACACTGAAAAGTATCAATACCATGGGCACTGAATATCTTGTTTCGATACCAGATTTAGTATCGACTATTATTG
Organism: Pseudochromis fuscus; assembly: GCA_900323345.1. NCBI lineage: Eukaryota > Metazoa > Chordata > Actinopteri > Pseudochromidae > Pseudochromis > Pseudochromis fuscus. The sequence goes on from OOFC01037262.1 coordinate 12,150, forward strand.
AGACATTGATTTTTTTGAAAACGCTACTCCAGACAGCAATTGGTCTGGTTTGGTTGTAATCGACAAATTCTACTGGTCTACAGCTTTCAAAGAGGGGCTGCATGCAGGTAATCTCCACCGATTGGCTGAGACCCAAGCTCGCATAACACCACAGCTCAAAAATAAGCATAGCCGGTGGCTAAAAACAAATGAAGAAGTGTTCTTAAGGCATTAGAGGAGATTATCAGGACAAGCGATGTGGAGATAAGTGATTCTGTGGATAGCGGTGTCGAGGGAGACTATTTTCTCTTCTGAATTTATTTACATATACAGTGACCTCCAAAAGCATCAGAACAGCAAGGTCAATTCCTTTGTTTTTGTTGTTTACTGAAGACATTTGGGTTTAGTTCAGAATTCCAGCTTTTGTGTTGATGTATTTACATTACATACATACATTACATATTTACAACAGTGTTAAACAACTCAGGACAGAGCACCTTTTCTTTGAACCTACCCACTTTTCAAGTGAGCAAAAGTATTGGAACATGTGATGATGGGTGTTTCTATTTGCACAGGTGTTTCCTTATAGATCGATTGCTGAAACATTATATACTTCTTGTTTTTGGCTTTGGGTTTCACCTGTGATAACTGTATTTGCTGTGAACAAATGCTGTTAACATGAAGACCAGAGAGCTGTCTATGGGAGAAAAGCAAACCACTTTGAAGCTGAGAGAAGAGGGAAAATCGATCAGAGCTATTGCACAAACATTGGGCATAGGCAGTAGGACAATTTAGAATATCCTGAAAAAGAAAGAAACTACTGGTGTGCTGAGCAACAGACATTGAACAGGTTGGCCAAGGGTAACAACAGCAGTTGATGACAGAAACATTGTGAGAGCTGTGAAGAAACACCCAAAGACAACAGTCCCTGACATCACTGCCAACCTCCACAGGGCAGGGGTGAAGGTATCACAATCCACTGTTCAAAAAAAAAGACTTTAAGAAAATAAATATACAGGCCATACCACAAGATGTAAACCACTCATCAGCAAGAAGAATCAGAAAGCCAGATTGGATTTTGCAAAGAAGTAGAGAGAAAAGGCACAAAAGATTTGGAATAAAGTTTAATTGACTGACGAGACCAAGATTAACCTCTACCAAAGTGATGGAAAGGTCAAATTATGGAGAAAGAAAGGATCTGATTATGATCCAAAACATACAAGTTCATCTGTGACGCATAGTGGAGGTAATGTCATGGCTTGGGCTTGCATGGCTGCTTCTGGAACGGGATCACTACTCTTTATTGATGATGCAACTCATGACGGTAGCAGCAGAATGAATTCTGGAGTCTACAAAACCATTTTGTCTGGCAATTTACAGAAAAATGTATCCAAACTAATCAGGAGAAGCTTCATCATGGAACAAGACAATAGCCTTAAACACACTGCCAACACAACAAAAGTCTTGGACTGGCCAAGTCAATCACCAGACCTTAACCCAATAGAGCATGCATTTTACCTCCTGAAGAGGAGACTGAAGGGAGAAACCCCCAAAAACAAACAAGAACTGAAAAAGGCTGCAGTAAAGGTCTGGAAGCATTTCAAATGAAGAATACAACAGCCTGGTGAATTCAGTGGGTCGCAGGCTCGATCCAGATATTGCAAGTCAGGGTTATGCCACCAAATATTAAATGTTATTCCCTTTAAGTCAACTTGATAATGTCTGTTCTAATACTTTCGCTCACTTGAAAAGTGGGTGGGTTCAAAGACAAGGTGCTCTGTCCTGAGTTGTTTACAATGCAACTGCAGCATCCCTGAATATACATACATTCATACATACATAAAAAAAACTGTGCTCTCACCCTCCTGGGTGAGCTTGTGTGTCCTTCAAGCTTGGGTCCTCTACCAAAGGACGATCTTGGCTGTTCCTAGGATTGCGCTTTTCTGGACCGAGGTCTCAGATGGTGCTCCTGGTGCCTGTTGGAGCCATCCACCCAGCTTGGGGGTTACTGCCCCTAGTGCCCCGATCACCACTGGCACCACCGACGCCTTCACCCCCCACATCTTCACTAACTCCTCTTTGAGACCTTGGTACTTCTCTCAAGCCTCTCATGATCTTTTTTCGTGATGTTGCTGTCACTTGGGATCGCAACATCTACCACTACCGCAGTCTTCTGCTGCTTGTCCACCACCACTATTTCCGGCTGATTGGCCGTTACCATCTTGTCTGTCTGAAACTGGAAGTCCCACAGGATCTTGGCACGCTCGCTCTCCATCACCTTTGGGGGCGTCTCCCATCTTGACCCTGGGACCTTCAGTCCATACTCAGGACAGATGCTCCTGTACAGAATGCCTGCTACCTGGTTGTGTTGCTCCAGGTACACTTTACCTGCCAGCATCTTGCAGCCTGCTGTGATGTGCTCCATGGTCTCAGGGGCTTCTTTGCACAGTCTGCACCTGGGGTCCTCTTTGGTGTGGTAGACCCCGGCCTCTATGGATTGTGTGTTTAGGGCCTGTTCTTGTGAAGCCATGATCAGAGCCTCTGAGCTGTCTTTCAGTCCAGCCTTTTCCAGCCAATGGTATGTTTCCTTGATGTCAGCCACTTCTTCAATCGGTCGGTGGTTCACGCTAGTGATGGGTTTGGCAGCACTGTTGTGTCGGTGCATGTGTCGAGCTCACAGAGTGAAACCCTGTGTTGGTGTGTGTATCGCATTAAGAAAGTCACGTGACGAAACAGCTGCTGTTTCGCCTGTATTGCCAAACTTTGTTTATAAGGAAGCGCGGCGGTCAGCAGGATTCTTCCTGAACCTAAATAGCCTATATCAGGGTTTCTCAATTCCGGTCCTCGGGGACCACTATCCTGCATGTTTTAGATGTGTCCCTCTTCCAACACACCTGATTCAAATGACCAGGATCATTATCAGGCTTCTGCAGAGCTTAATGATGAGCTGATCATTTGAATCAGGTGTGTTGGAAGAGGGACACATCTAAAACATGCAGGATAGTGGTCCCCGAGGACCAGGATTGAGAAACCCTGGCCTATATGAATAAAGTCCGCCCTGCCTCAAAGATCACCACCAGGAGTGGAGCCTGCGGCTTAATTTGACACAACACGGGAAACCTCACCCGGCACGGACACGGAAAGGATTGACAGATTGATAGCTCTTTCTCTCGAACCACCGAAGGGTTGGTGGTTCGATTCCCGCTCCTCCCAGTCATTGTCGGTGTGTGTTCTTGGGCAAGACACTTTACCCACCTTGCCCAGCATGAAAGTTGGATGAATGGGTTGGTGGTGGTCGGAGGGGCCGTAGGCGCAAACTGGCAG
>OOFC01037273.1:0-23803 GCA_900323345.1 Pseudochromis fuscus
ACAAGAATATGTGTACTGGTGCCATTTTCTTAGATCTTTCTAAAGCATTTGATTTAGTTGATCATTACTTGCTTTTGGATAAATTGCATGCCTTTGGCCTTTGTAGATCTTCCCTACTCTGGTTTAACTCTTACCTCCACCATCGTCGTCAGTGTGTGTCCTATAGGGGCAGTCAGTTGAATATTACAGGCATTGAGAAAGGCATTCCTCAAGGCTCTTCTCTTGGGCCATTACTGTTTTCTATGTTTATTAATGACATGCCTCTCAGCTGTTCAGATTGTAATATTCATTTACATCCTGATGATACAGTTATTTACTGTTCTAAACCAAGTATCGCTGACATTAATACCTCACTACAACATGACTTTGACTCTGTACAGCTGTGGCTGTCAGACAATAAACTTCTCCTTAATAAAGCTAAATCCTATTCCATGCTATTCCACAGGAAAGCCTTGGTCAATGATGAAATGATGAAATCAGTGTTAATCTGCATTTCCTAGACTCTTCTCCTCTTGAGCCTACTGAGACATTTAAATATCTTGGGGTTTGGTTGGATTCTGATCTCTCTTTTAAAACTCACATACATGCTGTTGTCACCAAACTTAACTATCGTCTAAAAACATTGTATCAGCCTGTAAACTGCTTTAATTTTCAGGTTAGGAAGAGAATTGCTACTCAATTGTTGTTACCTATTTTGGACTATGCAGATGTTATTTATTTCAACACCACTGCCTCGTCTGCCTCCTATTAATGTTGTTTATAACGGTTTATGCAGATTTGCACTTCGCTGCCCCTATAGGACACACCACTGTTTTATGTATGAGCAGCTGTCTTGGCTAGCACCATCCGCCAGACGTCAGTATCATTGGCTGCTGTTTGTCTTCAAAAGTTTCTACCTTCAATATCCTACTTAATTAAAGAAGTATTTGGTTCTCTATAATTCACAGCACAGCCTGCGACATGACGAAAAAGTGTTCTTTATTGTTCCAAGGGTTAAGCGTGAAATTGGGAAATATGCATTTTCTCTCAGAGCACCTCATGACTGGAATACTCTTCCTGCATTTCTGCGTTCCATAACTTCATTCACATCATTTCGTAATGCTCTCTTTTCACATTTTCAGACTATTCGCCTTTGTTTCTAGTAGGTTTTGTTTTTTGTTTTTTTTTATAGACCGTACACGATGTGGGTCATGTGATTATTATTTTAGTTGTGATTATTTTCTTTTAATGACCGTAAATGGTATTACTCTGTAATGCAACTTTGTTAATCGTTGATGTAATCTGTCTGGTCTTAGCAGTGATAGGTGGGGAGAGGTGAACATGGGGAGCTGGTGTGTGTGTGTGGGTGTGTGTGTGCTGTGTTGTTTTCTATATTTGTTCTTTTTTTGTTTTGTTTGTTTGTTTGTTTTTCTATCATGTAAACCCTACTCTGCTGCTTTTGTTTTGTTATTGATTTAGGACCCCCTTGAAAACGAGATAATTATCTCAAGGGGTTAATCCTCTTAATAAAGAAATTTATTAAGTAAGAAACTACCTCGATCAGTATGAAACCACTAAAGCACCTGTTTGACACTCCTTCACACAAATCTTCATTCAGCAATCAAAATGCGTTTCTTCAAAGGTACCACCTCTGTGCTGCTCTATAGAGGATGTTGAATGTGATGTGGATGAGACCATGAGGTCCCATCGTCAGGAGAGAAGAGACTGAGTAGTGGCTGTTTGAACTCATTTCTTAAACTGGAATAGATTTTATTTTGGTTTGTTTTCAGTAATATTTACAGGATTTCAGTTCAACAGAATATCATGAAATCAATCAAATCCGCTTCAAAGTGTTTCTGATTCTGGATCCAGTTGTTTGCAAAATGAAAAATTTGACACATAGTCTATGTAGAGAGACAAACAAATGGTACAGGCATGAAAGTTAACAGAATTAAAAGCAATGGTACACTAATTCACACTGCATGCTGTATTTTGTTGTACATTGTGTAATGATTGATTGGACCAGCTCATACATTTGTTTGAAAGTTCCTTCCCTGTACCGAAGGAGTCTGGCCCGTCACTAAGTCAGAACTGTTCCCAGTGAGGGTTGGACACCACCAGGGCTGCCATTTGTCACTGGTTCTGTTCAGAACTTTTATGAACAGAATTTCTAGGTGCAGCCGGGTGGTGGAAGGGGTCGGGTTCGGAAGTGGGTGGATCTCGTCTCTGCTTTTTGTGGACAATATGGTCCTCTTGGCTTCATCGAGCAGCAACCTCCAGGTGCACAGCCAAGTGTGAAGCATCTGGGATGAAGATCAGCACCTCTAAGTTTGAGGAAATGGTTCTCAGCTGGAAAAAGGTGGCTTGGCTGTTCCGGGTCGGGGAGGAGGTCCCCCCTCAGGTGGAGGACTATCTCAGGATCTTGTTCACGAGTGAGGGTAGGATGGTGCGGTGGATTGACAGGTCGATCAGTGTGGCATCTGCAGCTCTCAATTTACCAATCGATCTACGTTCCAACCCTCATGGTCATGACCTCTGGGTCATGACCAGAAGAAGGACATCACTGGTACAAATGGCCAAAATTAGTTTCTTCTGCAGGGTGGCCGGACTCAGCCTTCGAGGAGCTTGGTCATCCAGGAGGGACTTGGAGTAGGGCCGCTGCTCCTCCATGTGGAGAGGAGCAGGTTGCGGTCGTTCAGGCATCTGGTGAGGATCCCAGACGCCTCCTTGGGGAAGTGTTCCAGTCAACCAGGAAGATCCTGCGGGGCCGACCCAGGACACGCTGGTGGGATTATATCTCTTGGCTGGCCTGGGCTGTCTGGGCCCCCCTGCTGAGGCTACATCAAAGTGATCAAGAAAAACTGTATGTATGTATGAAGATGAGGCCATGGGGGCTTCCACTGCCAAAACAACTGCTTTGTGGACACAAGACCTTTTGAACATCTGTCCCTCCCTGGCTGATCTTTGACGTTTTCTTGATAAAAATCACCAGCTAGAACCGGTAACACTGTTCCTGTTTGCCATTGGTGGGGCCCATGCTGACATCCTCAACTTCTGAGAAGGTGAGGCTCAGTGGTGAAGGCAATAAGTAATAACAAAAAGATTAATATTGTGGATGCTCATGCTGGCTTTGATAGGAGCAAGTTGATTTGGGCTGGGTGTCTGATCAGCTGATCCAGAAACTACTTGAAGGTTTGCATATACCATGTGGTCTGGATCTCCAGGGAAGAGATGGGCTACCTTTTACCACTACAACCTGGCCCTCCCAGAAAATGGCTGTATCAACAAATGCACCCTTGAGACAAACACAGACTGAGTGAGATGTACAAAATACTTTCCTGTTCAAGGAAAGGGCTTCGGGGTAGATCCGACTCTAATCATGCCACGTCCACATTACATGTAGTCCAGTGTCCACTGTCCACCTGTTCTGTTGCTGAAGGTTTATTTCAGACAGAGTCTAGTTGTCATGGTTCTCTTTTGGATCTATCTTCTTTTAGTTCAGCATATATATACATTTGTTTTCCATCCATCAGTCACATATTTAGTTACGATTCTGACGCACATCACTCAGCTGTCACTTCATTTACTCCATCGCTCATACAATAGAAGAGCAACAATACCTTGACACACAGACGTGTACATAAATGAGTAAATAGAGATGTTTTACTTAGTGGGTGGTTGCTTGTTGGCTTGTTCTGTAATTACTATCGGGGGCAGCGGTGGAACAAAGCAAATGGGGAGGTAAAGATGTCTGACTGCAATCTCTAATTGGAGTGAAAGAAAGAGGAAATACTTCTCCAGCTACTTCAATCTTTTTCCTCCTCTATTCTGTTTCTCTTTATTCTTTTGTTTCCTTTCTTCTGCTGCTGCAGCTCCTAGCTACCTGCACGCCCACACAGCAGAACAGTTATAGCCAGTGCAATCAGGAAAATGCTTTGATTATAGTGCCTCTCGTGACACTTTTTTGATTGCAGCAAATGTATTTTGTGTGCAGCATATCTGTGCAAGATTGTTGTGGCGTTGGTGACACATGCTGTGTCCAAGGGAATTTTCATGGAGTTTGGGACCATTACAAAAACGTCTTATTTGAATCCAGAATCAGGGGAGAAGGAGTGTAAGACAGACACAGGGAAGCTTCAAACAAATCAGTTACAGCTTTTTTCTGAATCAGGTCCTAACCCTTATTGCCATGGTTACAAAACAGTTCAGACATGGTCTACAGTACAGTTGACATAGTTTATGATTAGTCACCATCGAGGCTTCAGTCTTCTTCTTGCAGATGAGGTAAACTCAGACCGAGTCAGGAGCAGGTATAAAGCCCAGATCTTTTGTTAGCACCAGGGATAGCATGCATTGTTGCACAGGCTAAAGGGAAGAGAGGGAGTCGGGTAAAGTTGCTGCCCATGCTCCTGACACTGACACGTCCATTAAACTACCATATTTTCTGGACTATAAGCCACTACTTTTTTACGCTTTGAACCTAAACACCGGTGTTTCTTATGTATCAGCGGCACGAAGCTCGTTAGCTTTTTACAAGCTAGCAAGCTCCGTGCTGCCGATACATTTAGTGTCGTCACATCAGACCCAGTCAGAGTGGACCACATGAAACTGTTCGAATGAATTCAATAACGGCTTATAGACAGGAGTGCTCAATAGTCCGGAAAATACGGTAAATGAATGGATAGGTACAACTGAAATTGCGTGTTTGTTTGCATGAACGATGAGTGACATCCATCTCTGGCAACACATCACTCTGTTCCTGCAGGTTTCCCCGTCACCAAACCAGTAAAACAACTGAATCCTCTACGTCCTAGTATACTGACTATTATAATGATTCAGGGTGATGATATGATTCATAATATGATGATAGAGATTTAAGTCTTAGAATCTGTAAGACTTCACTTCTCTATGATATAGTTATTCCTAAAACAACAACAACAAATACTATTTCTATTGTTTGTAACTGACATGCTCCGTGTTATAGTGGCATGGCTTTAAAAAACTGAGCAATGTGATTTACTGTCAGCACAGTTCCCTTGGTCTGACCTTTCCCAGCAAATCCAAATGGGAGAAATGAAGGATTTCCACAGGTCAGATGAATCTGATGCTCATTTCCCGTTCTTAGTTTTCATGCCTGTTGGTTCACATCTGCCTCTCACACACCAGCTAACTCTTTCCTTCATTTCCTTTTTGCTCTTTCCACTTACCATCAAACTGACTCCCATCCCCTCCATCTATTCCCAAACGCAGACCACATCCCATCCACCCTCCCTGCATCCCTCCATCCTATGCTCTCTCTGGAGAACATAAAAGCTTTTCATCAAAAAGCTGTGTAATTGAATGAGCTGCTCATGCTGTCAGTCGCCCTGTCATCCCCGTCAGTGGGTGACAGGAGCGAATGGGATGGAGCGTCTGTGTGTAGCAGAGGCCATGGTTAGTGGCTGCCCCCCACCACCATCACATTCCTGCTCTCCTATTCCCAGGCCTGCAGTGAAAATGAACATCAGGCTTCCCATGCAGAGAAACCCCGCGGGGAGAGACACTCTGACAGCGACATAACATCACATGTCGTCAAGAACGGACACACACGATTGCTGTATACACCCAGCTGCATGCATATTTATACCTAGACACACACACACACACACACACACACACACACACACACTCTGTTTTTTCTCTTCCACGTCCTGCAACAGGAAGCTGAGCAGCACAGAGGCTGTGACGCAGGACAGACCTGGAAACAGTTTCTTCTGACAGTGTTCAGGGTGAGTCGAGGAATTTGGGATAATGAGGATTACCGTACTTTCCGGACTATGAGCCGCTACTTTTTTCCGACACCTTGAACCCTGCGGCTTAAACACCGGTGCAGCTCATGTATCGGCGGCATGAAGCTCCTTAGCTTGTAAAAATCCAACGAGCTTTCTGCCGCCGATACATTTACCCTCGTCACATCACACCATGAAATTACCGAACAGGTCGTAGCGGACCACATGAAACTGTTCAAATAAATTCAAACACACTCCACTAAATTCTTAAGTCATTTTGCGCTTCATGCACACACCCTCATCATGGAAAACACATGATGAAATGCATATATGCTGCACGTTAAGCTTGGCATCAATGTGGTGAGACCTTGGTGACGGCAGCGTGAAGAACTGATTGAATGTGCACTAGTGGTTTTAGTGCAGGAGGAAGATGAAGATAGTGATCATTTACTTTTTTGGTAAGCCACTGTGTAACCACCTGTGTTACAAGCACTGTTCAGAAAAAAGCACATATTTAATTAAAAGTAAGAATAAATCTTTCTGTGTAAATATCACTTGTTACAAAGTGGATACCTGCAGCTCATAGACAGGTGCAGTTTATATTCAGGTCCGTAAAGTAGGGTAATAACAACTGAGTATGAATTATATATGATTAACATGTTTACAGCTGACACATCTAAAGTGCATTACTCAATAAAAAGTATTGCGAGAATAACTTGCTTTTGGAACGAGCTCCTATTGGACATTGGAGGAACTGCAGTTTTTCTGCACTGCTAACAGCAGAGGAGCAAATGTAAACAAAAGTTAAAGATTATGTTTTTTCCTCAATGCTTGACTTTTTTCAAGTGTCCATTTGTGAGTTGGGACTTTGGTCCATCTCTGATGTTCACTCTCGTGGTGCCACTGTCACCTCATACTGCTCCACACAGCACAAGCTGCATAGCATAGCCTGTATGACATTCACTTTTGAAATGTAAAGTGTTTTTGTTTGTTTGTTTATATAGGGCTGTAAACAACAGTGCAGAATACAAAGATGTGATGACAGTGATGCATAATGTAAGTTAAGACAGTTCCACATAAACGACAGTATGTCAATATATCTGCCATTGCTTTTTTTAGTTCAACATGAGTAATTTTACACCATTATAGATGATCAAATATCATAGAATCAATAGGAGCAAAAAAAAAATCCAAACCTTTGTTGTTTAAACTGTTTGTTTGAAAACAAAATAATGAAACGAGTGAGAATAAATCGTAAAACTGCAACGGTCTTCTCATCCCATGATTCTTCTCATACTAATGTGTCCTTCATTCACCCAAACTCCATCTCTTGGGAGTTCTCCAGAATCTGGCTGTTATTACAACCAATAATGCGTCACCATAGAAACAATTCATACTGATCGAAGGCAGGGTCAGTGATGTGGAGCTGCTCCCAGAGTAATCACACTGACCGTAGAGGACATCTCTCTCTCTGCTGAGTGGATGTGATGAGGGTTGGCCTATATAGGGCAAACCGCTGGAGGCCATCACTGCCTAATGACAGGCAGAGAGCACAGCACTCCATTTTCTCTGTTTAGAAAGACTTCAGAGGTGCAAATCTCACTGTGAAATGATGGAGCAATATATTTCTCTTATATGTAGAAGCAGTGTTGACAGTGAGTATGAGCTGCAGTTATAGTACATGTCAGAAGTGTTTAATGTTAAAATATCTAAAAAATTATATTCCAGGAGTGTTGGAGGATTTGATTTCATCAGTTTCTCACAGTTAAGAAATGACCAGTGAGAAAACAGCAGGAATATCAGGCATCATGATTGTTTGGCTTCCAGATCAATCACTTCATGAACGCAGTAATGCCCTTTGAAATGGAAATAGAGTGTATTTACCTTCACTAATGAGTCCTTCACTGAACACATCAAAATATCCATGAATATAATCTAAAAACCAGCAGTAAATCCAACCAGTTATTCACCTTTATGCTGATGATACTGTATCTTAAAGGAACAATGTTTGCTGGGAGCTTTTATGAGCAGAAACTGAAAACATGGTGAATTCAACAAGGACAGACCATTGGAAAATAATAAACCGTATTTGTTGATGAACAGTAAATGTAATGATTGCATATTTTTGGTGATTAGACTTCTGTAATGTTGTCAGTGGGTCAATGTCTTAAATGAAGGTAGGAAATAGGAGCCGACTGGAGTAGATGCTGGTGGTGGTGGTGGTGGTGGAGCAGCAGAGACGTCAGAGGATAACCAGGAGGAGGTGGTGATGAGGAGGAGGTAGATTGTGTGAAGATGGTCTGAAAGGTGGGAAAGAAGAGAATAGTACTGGAGGAATAAACCATACACCCCATCATCTACATCTAAATCTCTTTACTTTGTCACCAACACAATGCAACATTTGTCTGGTGCCATCAGGGAACGTAGGGTTCAGTGTCTTGCTAAAGGACATGTAGACAGCCAGAGCTGGGGCTCAAACCCCAAACCTTATGATTTGTGGACGACCTGCTGTACCAGGAGGGAACAGATCCAATTCAAAATGCTTTAAGGGGAAACTACTCTTCCCTATTGAGCTTATGTCAAAGCTGCATCACCTGTGTTTTTATTAGTGTGTAGTCACCTGAAAAAGCAGAGTTGTTGTGTTTTCATGACCTCAAAATGAGCCGTTTACATCTACAGTACATAGGCAGCAGGTCCTCTATCAGGGAGGCTGCCACCCTGCACGTCATGTCAACCCCGAACAGACAAACTACAGAGAACCAATGCTACATGTTTAATCTAAAGTGGCAGCTGCATGTGGTGTTAAGGGTATTATAGGTTAGAGAATAAAAATGGAAAAGTCACAAGAACAAAAATAATAGATCTGTTTTTGGTGTCATACACAGAAATGGTAAATATCAATAGTTTTGTCTGTTTAGAAAGATGTCCTCCTGTTTTACTGCTGACATGCTTCAAAGTGACCGTTTCATTCACTGACACCATGTTATGTTTGGCATGTGTTGGAAGAAGTGCAGGTTTGTCTGCTGTCCCATTGTGGATGTTAGTGACTGATCAGCATCAAATGACTTTCACTGTGTAATCCTGCAGTGAGCTGCTCTGTGTTTGTTAACACACTGTGTTAGTTACCTTTGTGAGAGCAGCCACAGCTGATTATTTGTTTGATGAGAAATGAGGTTGTGCTGTTTGAGTCCAGGTCAGGCTGTTTGATTGGTGCTGATAGATCAGCTCTTTGGGCCAGTGTTTGATCAGCAGCAGCACGGTGCTGATCACAGGGGGAGTCTGCTTCATCCAGTCCTGTGAAGTGAAGCCATGTGCTTTTATGAAACTAAAAGGAAATTAACAAAAACACCTTTTAAATGTGTGACTTCAGTCTCAGCTCAAGTTTTTTTTTTCTTGTACATTTACATTTTTAATCTTAATAATAAAATGTTCACAATATTTTCCTTTTTTATCATAAATTTCCCACTTTAATTTTATAAAATGTCCAAGTTATTGTCTCAAACCATCTGTTTTTATTCTTTAAAAATATCCACCTTTTCTTACAGTGTTATTCTCACTGACCATCTGTTTTTATTCTCGTAAATTTGTGTTTTTCACACATGATGTTAGCTTGCTCCTTGCATGTAGCTGTTTCCAATAGTGTGTGTGTGTGTGTGTGTGTGCGTGTGTGTGTGTGTGTGTGTGTGTGTGTGTGTGTGTGTGTGCGTGCGCGCGTGTGTGTGTGTGTCTAAGCTTGTCACCTTATCACCCAGCATGCACTGCTTCACTGCTCTAACACACACACATGTCTATGCACAAACAGATATAAGCATGAACATTTGCACATAAATGATATATTAAGACTCTCTTTTGCTCTTACACACACACACACACACACACACACACACACACACACACTCAGCCAGCAGATGGCCTTTGGCTTGCTCGGCTGTTCTGCTTTGTCACTTCAAAGCGTTGCGAAGTATTTTCATGTAGATGTGTTCGCTCCCTCCCAGCCTCCGTGTCTCTATTCATGTTGCTACCAAAGCTGCTTATTTGTTTGTTTGTTTGCTCTGCTGCTCTGTTATGTTAATGTGGAAGTGATTGTTAGTGCTGAAAAATATGACATTTGTTTTAGGCCCGAGTTCGGATAATGTGGGCATTTTTTGTTTATTTATTTATTTTTTTGCAGGCTGCTGTTAGTGCTGACAGTCGCTGCTGTTGGTGACCCACAGAGCAGCAAACATCACAGCACAGCCTTTCATCTGCGCTGTTTTTGAGCTCCACACGTCAGTTGTTATTTATACGTACTCACACGGTTGCCATTTTGGACACGGAGGCTGGGAAACTCCCACAGCAAACACTCAACTTCGTGTGTGGAGCTGAAATGATGTATCACTCAGTCAAACGACAGGAAATGATGTGCAACATCTCTGACAGCAAACCACACTGGCTGCTCGTATTTTTCACTGTTTTGTGACATTGTTAAAACCAAATGAAACTGAGACTGATCTGATTTACATTTCCTGTGTCTCAGCTGGATCAAAGGTATTAGAGATGGACTGCTTAAAACAACCTACAAGGTGTCATAAGTAAAGTGTTTAAGTGCACAAAGAATTCTCCTTTGACATTGTCTTGCCCCATTTCCAAACAGGTTTGAGTGCACCAGCCTTTGCATTGCAATCTCACCAATGGAGATGCATATGTTATCAAGTGTAAATGGGTCTTGTGCAACAACAGAGAGCACTTCAGACTGGATCTGCAGGATTTAGACATCTTTATCACAGTGTTATTGAACCAAACTAGATGTCTTGCTAGACTTAAAACAGGTAATAAAAAGTGTCCAGTCATCCAGGTGAAATATAAATAACTTCATAGTCATAAACATTCTGCAGTTTCACTCTTTGTGATGCCTGTGAGGGAGAGCGCCAGCAGCTGCTGTTGGTGTTTTTTCTCAATACTTTCTATTTGCCTAAAGTTTTTCTCTCCTCCAGAGGAGCCTGTTTACTGTAAAGTGAACACTGTCCCCTGGCATTAAAATCCACTTTTGGATGCCTGTGAACTCAAAAGTAATTTAAACTTATATTTCTGTATACAGTTTATTTGTTTTACTGAAAATCTGTGAAAATAAAAGGAAAACATCACACTTAGTAACATCACCATATGTTGGCATATATATTGCCATATTTTTACGTTAGATATAAGTTCAGAGCAGAACTTTCCTCCAGGTAAAAATAAAGTTAATTTCTCTCTTCTCACATCAAAGAGATTTAAAAAGCCGTATAAAAAGAAAAACAACAGCAAAAAAAAAAAAAAGCATTGGCATTTTTTTCTCTGGTTTTGTTTTTCAGCTCCTAGTTGTTATTTCTGAGATAAACATGCTGACAACTGGATTCTGATTTGTTCACACAACCAGCTGTACATTTGTGAAATGTATAAAAAATGTCTAAAGTACACCCACCTTGAACTTGTTCCTAAGTACACTACATGTATGAATATACTTTGCACCACTGCTAATACATTTCTTTGTGTGTTTGCAGGCATCATTAAGCTGCGGCGAAGTCCGCCTCCCAGGCTGAGGGGACCGCAATACGTCCTCAACATCACCGCCACAGATGATAATGCGTCCGGTGGGCCGTACCCACTCAGCAGCGCTGCACAGGTCATCGTGGGAATCAACGACATCAACAACAACAAGCCGGTGTTCCAGGAGGTGACTGAAATTATCGTGTGTTATTATGAGTCAAATTTAATATCAAAATAGCTAGTTCAGTTTGCTGACTGTGCTGTTTGTACACTCAGTGTCAGAACTACAGCCTGAACGCAGCGGTCCTGGAGAACCAACCACCAGGGACATTTGTGCTGCGCGTCCAGGCACATGACGCTGACATGGGGGTCAACGGAGAGGTCAAATATGGCATCATGCACAGAGACGGAGTGTCATCAGGGTTTGACATTGACCCCGACACTGGTAGGCCCTACAGACACACCCAGTGTCAGTACTCTTTGCATTTTTATAGTTTCTGAACTTCATGAACAGTCTTTGCAATAAGAATAAAAGATAGAAATGTGTAACTGTTGACATGGTAACATGATCCTTATGTCTGTCAGGTGTGATCACCACGGCGGTGAGTTTTGACCGGGAGCGTCAGAGGGAGTTCACGCTGTCGGTGACGGCCACCGATCAGGCTGAAGAGCCGCTCATAGGAATCTGTCAGATCACAGTGCTGATCTCAGACCAGAACGACAACGACCCCAAGTTTGAAAACAGTCGCTACCAGTGTGAGTACTATTACTATTACTATTACTGCTATTACAACTACCTATGTGACTATTACCAGTGTGAATACTAATATTCTATTACTAGTGGTACATCTATTGCAGCCAGTCAGAGTGGTAGTATTACTACAACTAGCCCTGCTACTAATCTAAGTTCCTGCTTAATACTTCTACAGTACTACTACTGTCTATACTCTATACTTTATATTATCTACACACTCAGGTACTGCTAGGACTGCTATTATTGGTACTGCTAGAGTTACTCCTTTTAAATTTGATACTACAAGAAGTACTCTACTACTTGAAAGTTGTACAAAGTAACTGTATATACTTAAAATATTACTACTGCTTCTATTGTTACACCTGCATTTCAGCCAACTGTCTTTTCTTGAAGAAGAAATGAAGCAGTTTCCTGTCACCGGTGCTCAGATTTTTTTTCCTTATCATGTGTCTGAAACTGTGAAACAAGTCAGTGACACGCTCAGGTCTAAAAGGTTTTTTCCCTCTGGACACGCCCACGTCACCATCTGCACACCGTCCACCGTCGTATTAAAGTAAACCTGAGTTTGGATGGAGCAGGTGAAGTGTGAAAACTGTTTGTTGTCAGCGTCGTGTATCAATCTGCATCCTTGTAATCCTGAAAAGCTCTTAAGACTGATGAAATATTCGCCGCCAGCTCCCGCGGGTCCATGTTTGTTTACTATGTGTGCAAATATGTGTTTTGATAAGCGTCGTGTCAGAAGTTCTCCTCGTCCGATTAGGGAAACGCACAGAGTGGCTCATTAACTATTTAAGAGGCAGATTGAAATGTTTCTGGGACATGCATTCATTTACCACTGCTGAGTGTGAGTGTGTGTGTGTGTGTGTGTGTGTGTGTCGGGGGTTTTCCTGCACGAATGAAGGAAATGAGCTGGAAACCATCTCTTGTTTAGCCTGGTTGTTATTTATCTTACCGTCTTCATCCACATCCAGCACCGTGCTGAGGTTCTGGGCTTTGGGGACAGCAGCAGCATCAGCAGCAGCAGCAGCAGCTCTCGGGTGTTTTCTCCTCCTTTTTCTCTGTACTTTCTATTAGCTGCAACATATTCTGAGTTTTCCTCTCCTCCAGAGAAGTCTGTTTACTGTAAAGTGAACACTGTCCTCTGGCAGCAAACAACTTTCAGATGCCTGTGAACATGAAAGTAATTTATATTTACTGTAGGTATAAAACTATTTTTTTTAGAAAATATGCAAAAAAGGAAACCACAAACTTCATTAAAATCTACAAGAAATATTATCATATTTACAGATGTGCTAAAAATTGGAGGAATAATTTGAACAATACAGTTTTACAGGTTGGATAAATATCAGTGAAACAATAATAGTGATTCTCAGTTTTGGGCTTTGGTTGCTGCATTTCAGCTAGTAAACAAATAAAATGAATGTCTAGCTGTTTACCTGCCTTCGCTTACTAAGTAAAATGTGGACATTTATATTTTCCCTTTTAAATGAGACTTTAGTTTCTGATTTGTTTTTGTTCTGAATGTGTCTGTTTGGATGTAAAACTTTAAATGATTTAACATTTTGTTTGGGAGCCAGAACTGAATCTGGCAGAAACAACATCAGTAAAAAGACACAAACCTTTAAGTTCACCTTCAGTTTCTTGTTGTTGCAGCTCAACTAGATCAACCACAATCAACTACCTAAATAAAAAGATATATCAGGAAGAAGATATTTTATAAAATCAATGAAATCATCAAGTAAATGTTGAAAGTCAATAAAAGTTACTCTCAGTCTGCAGTCATACATGCATCTGTTTTCTGTTGTTTATCTGGGTCCTGGTGGCTGTTGTAGCACCAAAGAAATGTTTCAATTCAATACAGAAAAAAAAAAACTAAATTAGATCATTTGGTCTGAGCTTTATCTTGAAAATCCTCTGTGATACATTTGCATGTTTTATTTAGCAGCTCAAGAAAGAATCATGAACCAGGCAGAATTTGCAGAGATTTTATTATTAATATTAATTGACATTACTTGAACAAAAGCAGCAAAGTACAGCGTCCTCCACGATCATGGTCTAAGCTGCTTTGTTTGAAGCAGTGAACCCTGGGAGGCAGACAAATCCTGTGTTTGCTCCTCCTGGTTTTTTGCTTGTTTTCTCTGTGACACACATTAGACTCAGCAGGAACTGACGTGATTATTCAGTTGAAATGTATCCAATGAGACCCACAAATGTGAAAAGGACATTATTATTGACATAATGCTTGAAATGCAGTATTACAGAGGGAAATGCGGCGGCCGACCTCCCCTCTGCTTGTTGTTTTTGTTGTGTGATCAGCGCTGACATGCATCACAGTCAGCAGGATTGGAGGTTATATTCATAAATTTAAAAATGCATCTGTTGACTTTGCTGAGTGAGACCCAGAAATGACAAAATGAGGTGACACACTGCTGACACAACACAACGCTGCGCTCCCATTATTATAATATCTGCTTACCATCACAGAACATGATGTTAGACTGCGTTCAGTCAAATTTAATGAAATTCAGTATTCGTGCTTCAGACACAAGCACAAGTCAGAAAATGATGTTGGCTGGAGATGGTGCATTGTAGACAACGGACAGGGACACAACATGTTCTAAATATTTTTGTCTTACCACTCGCTGAAATGTGTATTGTTGCAGTAGTCATGACAGTAGTAGTACCTGTTGTAGTTGGTACCACTAGTACCAGTAGTGTTTCATCTTTTGCCTGACAGTTAATCTCTGATCCTTCCTAGACTTCCTGAGGGAAGACACACCAGTTGGAACTAGTTTCCTGCGAGCAGCGGCACACGATGATGATCAGGGAAGCAACGCGGCCATCGCCTATTCGCTGTCCAATCAGAAGCCAGCTTACCTGCACATAAACCCCAGCACTGGCTGGATTTATGTCAACCACCCCATCTCACAGGTTGGAAAAACACACCAGCAGCCTCTTCACACCCCAACAAGACTTTAGTCTAATTAACACAATCACACCTGGCACCTCATCAGTAATCAGTTGTGATCTTAGTGAGTGATCACCACCTGTTGGCTGTAAATGTTAACCTCAACAGCAAGCCTGAGCCTGAGTCTAGTGTATATGTCTATGCCCACCCCAACCTCCTCCTAGCCTCTCTGATGTGGCACCTCTTTCAAGGTTATAAAGAACATAATACAGCCAGATACTATCACATAACATAATCAAGAGAACAATGTAGTAATATGTGAACAATAATGGTCCATGTTAATTGGAATTAGAACAAATAAAAAGATTGACACCATGCATACAACTAAGTGAAAATCAAATCAGACTATCCTGTGTCTGCCATGAACTGACCAGTAGAGGCTGTGAATCCAGTGCATAGACTGTTCATAGAAATGGATGAAGCAAGTGTGACATCACAGATTGATTTATGGATTCACATTTTTGCCATTTGAAAAGTCAAAGTGAGCTTTATGGATACACAATATATACATGACATACCGAGTATCGAAATTAAACGCCACCATATTGGTTGTTTGGAGCCAGTAGGGACCATATTGGATATGAAGGGAGGAAGGAGGAGGCGGGTCTGACCCTTGAACCTGAGAACACTGGCCAGAGACTTGACCTCAGCCCCAGTCCCATTGGAGACCAGACCTGTCGATTAAGATAACCACGCCCCTAAATATTCCTCTTCTTGAAGCTCTTTTGTTTTCAGATGGACCAGATCACTGATCAGCAGAATTAACTTTACCCACTGACATCAGAATGACTTGTGGAAAAAATGTATTGACTGAGTGTTTCATGATTGAAAATGAGGATTTTTGAAGTCAATTGGAGCCAGACTTTTTTGTAGCCAGTCTCTAGTGGCCGTCACGTCCCCACTTGCTTCGTCCATTTCTATATACAGTCTATGATCCAGTGGCAGCAGCTGTTCTGTTGTTTCCACTGTGAGAAGAATAAAGGGGTAATCAAAGACTGCAGTCTTAAGTCTTCAGTGGTTCATCATCGCGTGTGCGTGCTTGTGTGTGTGTGTGTGTGTGTGTGTGTGTGTTCCTTTCTGTATAACAAAGTCAAACTGAAAATCCACAATGAAATGAATCCATCTGTTAAACAAACGTCTGCTATGAATGATGCCGACTGTTCTTCTTCTTCTGTCACTGTCATCTCTCTGTTCTTCTTCTCTGCCTCTCACTTTCTTTTAAGCAGCACTTCAGTCAATAATTTAATAAAGGCAGATTTACTCCCACCCACTTTTCTTTATTCACTTTTTTATAAACCAACCAAAAGATCAACATGTTAACATTTTATCTTTCTCTTTGCTCTGATACTTCACAACTGTCAAACAATCATTGAAATTTTGATTTTGAAGATAAGTTTGAATTTCAAAAGTTAGAATTAGAGAAAGCTTTTCCAGAGAGATGTCCTTTGTTCATCCCTGCGTGTTTCCCTGCAGACGTCCAGGATCAACCAGCAGATTGTGGCGTCAGATGGGGGGAACCGCAGCAGCTCCGTGGAGCTAACCGTCATCATCACCAACGTCCACAATCAGCCGCCACACTGGGAGCAGCCGGAGTACTGGGTCACGGTGCCAGAAAACACCGTCCGAGATGCCAAGATAGTGGTGAGTGGTGAAGACACTGAGGTCTGAGGTTTTCATGAGAGGCGAAAACAGACTCACCTGAAAGTGGGTTCAATTTTAAGTCTGCCTCTTCAAACCACCTCACCACTAAACTGAGCTTTTCATTAGTTTAGACATATTCAGGTATTTCTAAAGCAAACGTGTGAACAGCATTCAAACATCAGTTACACGCTTTCTGACTAAATCCATATGATGTGTGATAACATTTTATACATGAGATTTATCCTCTGTTCTCTTGATGCATCCAGATATTCTGCTTCCTGCTATAAGAATACAGCGGTCAGCCATGTTGGTTGTTTACATTTGGACTCGTGAGTGACTGAAGACTTAATGATGAATGGAAATGTCCACCTTCACATTGAAATTAAGGCAGCAGTTATGTAACGAGCACCGTGTTCATAGTTTTTCAGCATCATCTAAACATCCCAAGAGTAAATTTACATCTTTAATTTTGCCATTTTGAGAAGGTCACTGAGCCTGGCACATCTGGCTCTCCAAATGGTTTGGATTGGCACGCTACCTAGTACAACTATGATCAGTAGAGTGGATGTAATGACTGCATCAGCTCACTGTAGTTTTTCAGATTTCACACGGAAATTTACTGTATTTCAAAATCCCCTGTTGTGTCCTGACCTCAGAGTTTTGGAGCTACAACCAGGGAAACCCAGAGTAATCATCAAGAATATATCACACCTATAAAATCTTTATTTTGGCATTTACACAGAAACTCCCATATTTCATGTGTCGGGTTGTAAGAGTATTCAGCTTTTCCTCTATGTCTGCTGTGACATCTTTAAAAAGGTCTAACCCACTGTCTGAAAAGTTGCTGATCAGGAAACTGAGCCTGGTACTTCTGATTAGTTTAAGTACTTCTAAGATCCAGAAAGTGACAGGGGCGAGAGGGGAAGAAGACACGTAAAAAGAGAGGAATATTTAAAGCGAGTCGCCCTCCCGCAGCAGTAAAAGAGTTCTCTTTCATTTACATCCTCCTTCACATCTGTGCAGAGCCCCCCGAGGAGGCTACAGACACTCTTTCTTCTCCTTCATCCCCCTCTCCTCCCTTTTCCGCTCATCCATCCATCCCTCTTTCTCTCTCTTTCTGTGTCAGCACGTTTAGCCGAGCACTTCCAAACATTTTCTGCCGAGCAAACAACAAACCCGCCCCGAGTCTGTCTCACCTGACTCACTACAACCAACACACGCACACATTTTGCTTGTATACCTCCGGTGATTTTTTTCTTCTTTTGATCCCTCCATCCTAATTTGCTCTCTTTTCCTAAGCCGCTGGTTCAGAAGGTGGAGGAGTTTTTACCCTCCAGCTGCTCGATTTCATGGAGGTTAGTCAGTTTTCAAATAGTTGTAGGCTGCGTGCGTGCGTGCATGTGTGTGTGTGTGTGTGTGTGTGTGTGTATAATCCCGTGTGTGTTCCACTGTGTTGCTCAGCCTCTTTTTCAACCCCGCATTTTTATTGCAAAGACTGAAAATGATGGTGATGGTGATGATGGTGGTGATTGGAGGCAGTCCCACCCACAGCTCCATCTGTCAGACATGATTGAGGAGAGGCAGAAAATTACACCTGCTGTCGGAGCGTCACAATGGACTTTCATCACCTCAGAAAAACAGACGTTTAATTACTGTGTTTAACCTGACAGAGCCTGTATGATGGAGCGGAGAGGGAGCGATGGTGGGAGGAGGGGGAGTCAAATGTTAGCAGAAGTAGAACAGAAAGAAATATGGTATTGGAAAAAAGACAAACACTTTGTTGATTTTGGTGTTTTCAAAGGAGTTAGCAATAACAAAAACAGAAAATAGCCTTATCCTTCAATCCCATGATAATAGTGGCGTCTAAATGGTGTTGATCCTGTTGCTCAGCTTCCTACACTATCAGATATATATGTTTGTGGCTTCCAAATTTCCTCTTTTCATTTATTTTTGCACAAAGCAGTAATAAATTATTTTTATTTCACAATGCAATTCCAGTCTTTCCATTATAATCTGCCACATAAAAACACCCACATCTAGCATGTATGGCCTCAGCTGTAAGAAAATGCTCTGTATGATTAAGTCACAGTGATGTAATGTTTGAGTAATATGTTAAATTCAGTAGATTAATATGTAAAATTCAAAAGACTGAAATGTCTCCTGCTCCTCCTCCTCCTCTTCCTCCCCCTCTTCCTCCTCCTCTTCCTCCTCCTGCTCCATCTCCTCTGCTGTGTTAATTGCACTGAGGAAGAGCTGTTGTTTTAAATTTAGCAGCCTTAATAAGGTCTGTTAATCACATTGTTAACGAGGTAGAGGGAGGGAGGCGCTGCAGAGGTGAGAGCTGCTGTGTGAGCGTGTGTGTGTGTGTGTCTCCATATCAATAAGTTGTGTCATCTCCTGTATCTGTGTGTGAGTGTGCAAGTTTTAATGTTATAATAGTCTCCTCATCAGCTGACTTCCTCCTGCTTTCTTCCACATCCTGCTGATGTTATTTTTCTTCTGTAGCTGTTGCACAGACTCTCTCTTTTTCAGCAACAACAAGACTCAAATAGACAAATTATTATTATTTTTACCAGGTTTAAACTTTAAAAATTTAAACTTCTGGTGATCCACTGAATGACTCCAGTCTTCGTTATATGCCGGCCACCCTTTGATGTGATCTGACAGTGTTTATATAACTGAAGGAACTGAGACTGTGTGCATTATACATCCTAAGAGTTATGAAGTAGTGTGCAGGTGTCGTCATATCGTCATTATCAGAGCCCGCAGATAGACGATCTAATCACCAGCAGGCAGATGGGGCAGCAAACTTTCTCTGTGATCACTCATTTCAAATGTCATTGTCACCAATCTCCTCACACAGTTGCTGTCATTAACCTGCATTTTTTATTGTATTAGAAAAATATGCAAATGAGATATTGTGAATTTTAAAACGAGTCTATGTAGTCGTCTTGATTTGTGTTTTTCTTTCACTAGGCTCCGCACATGCTCACTACTCGTGTTCTGCTCTATACATTTGCAAAATAATTAAGCAGAACAGTCATCAAAGTGTAATTATCACATGTCCAGACAAATACTGGTAAGAGAGAATGACCCCGCCCCCTCTCAGCTGACTGCTAACTGTTGGTATTAGTGGCTGACAGTCTGATCTGTATTCCAGCTGCTGAATCACTGTCAGCACCAGCAGCACCAGCTGAGAGCGATCTGCTGCGATATCTCCACAGGCGTTAATCTGTGTGGGAGAAGATGGCACACACTGATCAGCTTAGCTTCAGCACGCCGCGCTGATGTCTAATGAGATGATTTCTCATTAGTACTGATTCCATATGCTCTGCTGGCTCGGCCCGCTGCGAGGCTGAGCCGCGACGCACCGATGTGTCCTGACACGACTTCTCACCTGGAAACTGGAGAGCTACCACTCACGCTGTTTGTCAGATTTTAATTTTAGCTTTGGTTTTTACCATTTTTAAAGATTACCAAAGAAAACAAAACAGGAAAGAGAGCAGACAGTCATTCATCGAGCACTGACGAGCTGGTAATGACCCACACTGGCAGGAAAATAGGAAATCCAAATATGTTAACCTAAGAAAAAACAGTATATTAGTTACTTGTTATAGCATATATTCTATCAGTTATAGATTTAATTAAAAATAAATGAAGTATCAGAAATGATGGTAGTAACGTGGGTTAAATGACAGCTTAGAAACACCTTCAGTTTTACTCTGAACGTGGGTTGGTTGGAGTTTTTTTGTGTTGCTATGTGTGTGTGTGTGTTTCTGTGTGTGTGTGTGTGTGTGTGTGTGTGTGTGGTCTTCCCAACATGCAAAGTGTCCTGTAAAGACACGAGAACGAGGGCCGCTCAGACTGCTCTGGTCACTGGGAGAAAGAGGGCTGAGAGGTTTTTGGTGTTTGAAGTGGCAGACAGTGTTTCTCACTCAGGGAGAACATGTTACCTCTTGTGGAAATGATGGCAGTATTTGGAGTCATTCAGAGGTAATTTTTTTTTTTTATCTCTCTCTCTTTCTGTGAAGCTAGGCTAACCATTTCCCCCTGCTTCTAAACCTAACTAGGCTAACTATGTTCTGGGCCAAAGGGGTCAAACGATTTTCCACTGATGGCACTTTGAGTACTCACGTATTGGTTCAGTCATCTCCCCATCACCCAGAAAAACATTTTATTTTCATCACATAGTAACAATACTGAGGAAACTGCTAAAGAAATGCGAAACACTGAAATGAATTTTAACATCCGCTCATAAAACATGCAGCTCAGACACAGCATAGATCCTGCTTTACTCCTCCTTCTGAGTGAATAGTTAACTTCTGTTAGTACAACACTGGCCTACATCAACACCAGAGAGCTGAACTGTCAGCCATGTTTCATTTGCAGCTCAGTGGGCAAAGTGAACTGGACTGAATAACCACAATATAAAAACCTTCTTTCTTGTTTTGAGTCAAATATCATTCAGCATTGAATAATGAAATAACTCAGTAACATGTGTGTGTGTTCAGGAATGTATGGTACCAAGAGCTCACCCTCTGTGTGTGTGTGTGTGTGTGTGTGTGTGTGTGTGTGTGTGTGCGCGTGTGTGTGAAACTCTTACTGTAAAGTGAGGTGGCATCACTCAACCGTGGAAAATACAATCCTTCCCTGACAAGGTTGTGGGGGTGTGTGGTCAGGAAGGACAAAGGCCTTAAAAGCTCTTTCTCACACACATACACACACACACCGCTGTGTCTCAATCACTTCAGAGGACATCACTTTGTCTTGTATTCATTTCCTGGAGAGTAGTCACAATCTTAACTCTAATTTAACCAAAACCAAACCTTAATCCAAGTCTTTATTCTGAAATGTACTGATTTATTTTATGTTGACCCTCTGATTGTTCCAAATAAGGAAGCAGGTTGCCACAGTGACACTGTGTATACCGAGGTATGTCCCCACAACATGAGTAGTTCAAGCACAAACACACACACGCACACACAGCCTTGTCTTTGTCACATTGTGAGACCACCAGACCAGACCATCCATTTTGGGAACCATCCTTTCTAAAGGTAGTACAGGATTGAAAAAAATCAAGCAGTATCCTGGAGTGGACAGAATCAAAGTTATTACTTCAAATTAACAATCAGACAAAATAAAGTCTCCTCACAAGACTAGACACTACTTTCTGGGGACTCAGTCAGGTTTTAAGCTACATGTGGGGTCAATTTAAACACACAGTCTGTTTTTCTTTCTTTCTGGGTACCACTTAACACAAAGTCAGGTCTCACATACTGTGTGGAACCACTTAACACTGATTGTAAATGTGAGTGCTGTTGGACCATGGTTCAGCCTGGTATTATTAATATTAACATTCTTTTAATCTTCTGTGACACCTGCACTGATATCCCTTGAAAGGACGTATGTCTCTCTGTAGAACAACCTTTCCACTTTCCTGTGGTCAGAAAGTGGCCTTTCTCCTAGATGTCTGAACTTGCTATTTATTATACAGACCAAAAATGTACTACATTGGCAGAATTTCATTCTTCATATCTAGTATCTAAGGCAGTGCTCTCATGTATTCTATATGTCCTCATTTCATTATTTACCAGAGGCTGTATCAAATGAGAGACTTAGGTCATTAGATGAGCTTGAAAGCCAAAAGCTTTAATTTGAACAAATATGAGTGCAAATGAAACAACTGTTTTCCCTTTCTTTAAATAAGGTAGGAAAACACCTCAACAATTGGTTTGCCAAAAAACGCAAATTAAAAAAACAACAACTTGCGTCAACGTTTCACTTTTCAGGCACTCTGTAGACTTCAACAATTAAATCACTGCAACAACAAAGCTCTGAGCTATTCAAATACAAAAAGGTACCAGCCCATGTGTTGTACAAAGCCAAAGAGCTCTAATCAACTCTTGCAGAACAGGTCTGTTGTCCAGACACTAAAAATGACCAAATATTTAACATGTATCAAAATGTATCAAAACCTGTAACAGTTGTAAATAGCCTATGAATCAACTTAAACTTTCTTCTTGAGAGCCGTGATTCGATTCTTTACATAGAATTTTACAGCCAACCAGTTTCTGTTCTTAAGTGCGACTTTTTCATGTTCAAGGCACTTATCACAATCACTCTTCCCCGGGACTCGACATGTAGTGATGAAGGACATCATGTGTTTCTCAACAGCATGGATCTCCTCTTTCTCCCACATCCTTTTCTTCACAGGTGGACGCGCTGTATGAAAATGAACACACAATAATATTTTACGTTTCTGCATAAGCTATGTTATTTGAGAAACAAAAGTACATAAACAGTTGAAGACATGGGGGTTGTTGATTTCACATGACATTTTCAGTCTGACTGAACAGTTAGTCAAAATTTGATCAAAATCACCATATGACCAAATGCAATTTCCAAATCACAAAAAGCAAATTTGTTTGAGGTGAGATGTGTGTCAAATATAATTTAGATTTAAAAATTGTGGTCTGCAAGAGATATTCTGATCTACACATCATGCACAAACATACAGTGGTGAGAAAAAGTATTTGCCCCCCTGCAGTCTTTTCTGCATATTGGTCACATTTAGCTTGTTTTCAATTATTAAAACGATTTTTAATATAAAGACAAAGATGACCAAAGGAAACAATTTAAATTATTGAAAGAAAAATACTCTCCAGCCACACCTTTCGCTATGTGAAAAAGTAATTTGCCCTGTAGCTACCAGTCTACCAAATGGCCAAATTCAATTGGGTTCAATTTCACAAGCCACACCCAGAAGCATTTAAGTGCGACAACTACAAAAAATAAAAGATGTCTATAGGGGGCCAAATGCTATTTCCTGCAACTGGATATTTTTTTCAAAATCTTTCAGCCCTCTAGTTTAGTAAACTGCAGTTATGTTTCCATTGTTATAAAAACAGGATAAATAATAAATATTTATATCTTTCCCCAACCACTATGAAGAGCTAGGCTGTATTTTGTTGTCATCTGGTGTGACATACCTTAGTAATAAAATGTACAGAAAAATCCATACTAATCTACAATATGCTAAATAGTGTTAAGTCCGAGTATACCTGTCAATTTAGTGACACATTTCAATAAAGGCTAAAATTTACTTTGGCATGACAAAAAAATGTCCTGACAACTTCTGTCACATCAGAGGAGAAGGTCTATAAAATAGTTTCTACTAATACATTTAAA
>OOFC01037274.1:0-13217 GCA_900323345.1 Pseudochromis fuscus
AAAAGAAGTGCAGTTCTCCTGGTGGCCACTAGGTTCTGGCTCCAACTGACTTCAATTCAAAAAACCTCATTTTCAATCTAGAAATATTCAGTCAATACTTTTTTCCCACAAGTCATTCTGATGTCATGAGCTACAGTCGACTCTTCTTCTTAGTGATCTCATGGTCCATCTGAAAATATTTTTTATCATTAAGTTGACATAACGCTTCCAAAAGAGGAAGATTTAGGGGCGTGGTCAGTTTGATTGACAGGTCTGGACTTCAATGATTTACAGGTGGTTCAGAGGCTCATTCACCAGTGAACTCTAGTCTTATACTTATTGGACACTGTCCTCTGGTTCAAGGGTCAGACCCGCCTCCTCGCTCCTCCCTTCATATCCAAATATGGTCAATTCTGGTTCCAAGAAACCAACACGGCAACACTCAGATCCCAAACTCCTGGTCAACAAACCTACGGGGGATGTCACGCTTGCTTCATCAATTTTATATTCAGTCTATGGGAAAATAAATATAGGCTACAAAAAAGAAATCTTAAACATTTACAACTCATCATAACAATTTATGAATTCTTGAAAAAAAACCCAGAATATTCTGAGATTAAAATATATAAATCATGAGAAAAATCACAAGTGAAAGATAAAAAAATCAAATATTCTTTTAGTTAAAATTATTACATCTATGGGAAAAAACTCAGAAATTTACAAAGAAAAAAAATTGAGATTAAAGTACTAAATTTATGGAAAAAATACAAGTGAATATTCTCTGAGATTAAAGCATAACATTTCAGAGAAAAATCCAATATTCTGAGTTTAACATATTACATTCATGAGGAAAAACTTTAATATTTAATTATAACATTTACAGAAACAACTCTTGAATATTCTTAAAGAATGGTGTAATTTCTGTTTAAGCTTTTTTTTAAAAGTGCAGAGTAATGGATTATTTCTATAACGTAGCCTTATTATCCTGAATTTTGTTATGTTTTAATTTAATAAATCATATCACATCATAGCTGAGACTTTTTGCTGTGTGCTGTACTTTAGAAATATGTTTGCAAACAAAATACATGTGAAGATGAAACCTTGTATTTAATTATAAATGAATCCTGAAAATATTCCTCAGTTGCAGAGTAAAAAATGTGTGTAGCTGTTTCCTCATGACTCTTATTGTATTGTTGTTCTTTGTGTTTGCTGTTATTGGTTTGTTTGTGGATTGACTTGACTTTTTGATGACACATGATTGAACTGCATTTTTGTTGTGCATCTAGTTGTCACTCAGATACAGATGATGTTTGCTCCTATATTTCCCATGTAACTATGTGGTTTCGTTAACTATGTGGGTGAAAAACTCAATAAATAAAGTTCTTTAAAAAAAATAACTCTAAGCAACACAACTTGAAATCTCAGAATTGGTTCATATGGTGAAACCATAGACTGTATATAAATGATGGATGTAGCCTCCAGGGCCGTGCACAGACCTTTGCAGGGGCAGGTGCTCAAAGTTAAAAGGGGGCACATGGAGCATGAATTTGAAACACCATACAGAAACATACACAAACAATATAACTGGTTGAATATTAATAAACAATGTCACATAGAATCACAACATACCACATCATTGTCCACGCCTCATATCTTTGTGAGGGAGCAGCGCAAAGCAAAAGTAGTTAATGTTTCACCTGATGGCACCGTAATTTCTGGACTATTAAGCGCACTTGAATATAAGCCACACCCACTAAACTAAAAAAAATAAATAAAAAATGTGTACATACATAGGCCACACTTTTCTATAAGCCACAGGTGCAATGACGTGGAATTGTGTATGGACCATATGGCCATGTAAATACCAATCTCAAAATATGGCTGAAATGTCCACACCAATGTTAACCCTTCATTTGTACCGCTATGAGTTCCACCTAATCCATACACCCAGCAGACCACGACAGAGGTCCACATGTTTGTGTTTATTTATGCAAATTTATCCGAATGCAAGCGGCTCCTGCGAGATTTAGCAGCGATATTCTTGCTCTTGACGTGACGTGACGTGCATTTCTTGGTGTGTTTTCCATGATGAGGGTGTGTCCATGAAACACAAAAAATGACTGATCTGAAGAATTTAGTGTGACTGCGTTTGAATTTATTCAAACAGTTTCATTGGTCCACTGTGACCTGCTCGGTAATTTCATTGGTCTGATGTGATGAGGCTAAATGTATCGGTGGCATGAAGCTCGTTAGCCTGTAACGATCCATAAAATAGCAGCCTCATTGTTTATGCTGCAGGATTCAAAGTGTGGGAAAAAAGTAGCGGCTTATAGTCCAGAAATTACGGCACATCGAAGAGCTTCTGTTGAGGCGGTTGGTGAGAAGCTGCTGCTGCTGCTGACGATATTGCTGGAGGTGACACCCACAGTGACATTTCATACCTTTTCAAGATATATACTGTATAGCCACAAATTTGATCCATGGTGCTGATTCATCATCTGCCCTTTATTATTCATGGTGCTGATAGTAAAGTAAAAACTAATCCAATGATGTAGAAATCATGTATTTAAATGTATTTATTCAGTTATAAAGTTAATATTTTCTATTTATGCATATTTATTTTTATGTATGTACGTACGTACACACGTGAAACAAGTACTGATATGTTAAACTGAGTTAAATTGAGAGGTTGAGAAAATCACAATTCTAATTATTGTTGTTGTATTTATACTGTAATAATCTAAAAAATATGTGAATATGCACGTACATTGCATAGTTGTAATGAAATAACAGCCTATGCTTCATAGCCTCTAGAAACATATGAAAAACACTGCAACTCATTTGACAGTGAAATGATGCATCTCTCAAATGCAGAAACCTACAGAAACAAAAAGAAGCCTGACATACGTTTTCTCCTCTGCACACTGTGTGGACGAGCAGCTATAACTTCTGAGAGGTGTGTGCAGAGTCAGACGCACACACAGGATGTTGCTTCACTTAGTCATGTTGCAATTATACACCGTACACAAACGAATACAGCTGCAAAACCTACTCACCAGACCATCTGCAGTTTAAGTACTCCCTCAGGTCTTCAGGTGCTAGTCTAGCAGTGACCATCTCTAGCAGCTTAGCTACGGGGCGCATCAGGGCAAAAAACACAAAACCATCTTGACAAAAGGGCAGTTTGGGCATCAAACCAGCCAAAACATGAAGCACAAAAAAAAAGTGCAATGTAACATAAGTTAGTACATTTTAAATATATAATTTCACCACATAAAGTAACTTATGTAATGTAACAGTCTCAGTTACTTCCATAGTGTTTGTTTTGTCCACGTGCAGTAAAAGGTTTGTTACCGACGCAAACATCAGCTTGTTGCCTCCTCCGGAGAAACAAACAAATCTCCCACAAACCCAAACGACCTCAACATAGGTGAGGCCCCCACGCTGAGGTCCACCTCAAATTGCACACTGCAGTGAGCGGCTTCTCATAAAACTCTAGCTCCAGCTGACTTCAATACAAAAATCCTCATTTTCAATCCTGAAATTACATAAATACATTATTTCCACAAGTCATTCTGATGTCATAAAGTCAACTCTTCTACTCAGTTATCTGGTCCATCTGAAAATTATTTCATCAATAAGGAAATATTAGACTTCAAAAGGAGAGAGATTTTGACTTATAAATTATGACTAATCTTTCTCACTTGATCATTGTCATCAAACTTAACCTGTACCAAGGTCATAGTTTGCATATGAAAATGTTTGGGGATGAGCACTGGTCAGTGTATACCCAAAGGAATTAGTAGGAGTTTCTTTTTTATGAGGCTTGATTGCAAAGAGATTAGAGCTCAGGAGTCTACACTGGGGTTTTAAATATGTGAGTATATCTTTATATTTCCTGGGAATCAGCAAGATGATTAAAACACAATCTGAAAGTTTGTTATACAGTTTGTTTAATTTGCTGATATTTTAAAAACCTCCATTAATTTAAACGAAGTTGTTTACTAAAAACTCCTAAAACCATTAATGTTTCACTAGCATTTGCTTTTTTGACCTCTTTAAATATTGTGTTGTATTTCTACAGTTATATCAAGTAAAGTCTTATGACGTTAACACTGAGTCGTGTACATGATCAGTAAACAGCTCATAAACACAGAGACATGGTTTGCATCTGTCTGAGGAGTACTAAATAATACATATTCTGAAGAAGAGCTTAATGCATTTGTGATTATAGCTTTACAGCTTCTTCTCTAAATCTGTTTCTGTCTAACTGAAGCTCTGGTCATTGGAGAAATGTGTATTTTTCCTTTAATTAAAAGAGATTAATAAACAGGTAAATGTGACCATAGACACCTGAAACACACATTTAGTGACTTTCCGGTTTGGTTAAAAGATTTTAGTTTCTTCAGACAACTGGAAGGTCAAATGACTTTTTAATTATTTCAATATAGTCATATCCATTCAAATATCACTCAGCCCAGCATGAAGTCATTCGACTTGCAAATCACACAAACCACAAAAAAAAGCTAGTAATGCAAAGCATGTCACTGATATCTGAGTGTTTCAGACTGAACTTTGTTTTCACTCACTGCTGTGCAGTTAGATGGGTTTTTACCTTGTTTTGCCAAATTAGACCTTCAGTCAAGAGACTAAGTGCCACTTGGTTTTAAGATGGACAGCTGAGATGCAGCTTTGTTTACACGTGTATTTAATGTCTCTCCAAACTGTCCTGCTGACTTCTTGTGTTCGGATGTCACTACTGCAACGTCAGTTCAATTTTCACATAACTTGCCAGTAGCAGCCACGTATTATAAACAGTTGGCACAGTTAGCTAAAATAAAGGAGAAGGTAAAACAATTCATGAAATACTGAACATGTACGAGATGTTCACACTTTTCCACATGAGAGGAAGAAGTTGTTTACTAAACTTTCTGTTACGTCCTCGGTGGGGACACATCAGGACACATTAGCATTCACACTACGTGGTCACATGCGTCTCCGACCACCTCCACATGTCAATGCCTCTTAGTGGTCATAATTAGCGCTGTCCACTTGTGATCTGAACACCAGAGATACATCTTAAAAAAAGTGTGAACACAATATCAGATGTGTGTCCATCCAATTTTAGTGTGCGTCATTCAAGAGAACAGGCCACTTGTGTGTAAATTCACACATTTATTGCTTTAACATCACCCGTCACCTGTTGTACCACTTGTGCTTAGGGCAAAATCTATTTAAAATCAAATTTTATACCAATGCTATTAGTAAATCACAATGACTGCAGCTGTTTTATTATTATTTGATTTACTTTGTGATAATTGCACTATGTGTGATTGTTTTGGTCTATGTCAGTTGAAAACAATGACTGCATACCTATTGGAAGCAATTCAAATCTTGATCATCTAATGATTGCACTAGACATGCAGAGAAACTTATATATGCATGGTATCTCATGTATTAAAGCTTCATCATGTTTTAAATCTATTAAAACTGTGAATACTGAACTGTCAGAAAAGTCAAAATGAAGTATTTTCCCCAAATTGTTCTCCTTTTCTGCCCTGACTATATATGACAAACTTTACAGCAGCACAGAAACATCTTCATCGCCTTCATATTATTTCACCTACAAATTCATTGTACGTCCATCCTTTCCTTCCATCCATGTTCTCTTTGTTTGCAGTGCAGCCATAAATGGATGAAAACCGTTGTCTGATTCTCCTCATCTTTGGTAAGATCAAGTCTATTATTTACATATGTAAACATATGCAAACACATTTTGCTATAAAATGTGATTTGTTAATCGGTATGTTTTGCACTACTGTCATAATTTTACGTTATTTATCAGCCAACAAATACACCTCAGAAATATTTCAACTCAAATATCAACCTAGTAGGATAAAAAGGGTAGATTTGAAAAAATACAGAGTAAAATCTTAGATACATGACATGGTTTCTTTATCATATTGGTGAGTAAATATGTGGAGGTGATGCCTTCAACTCTCTACTTTTGTTTGGCCGACTAAAATATATTCATTGAAGGCAACAAATGAAAAATCTTACACAAGGTTGGATGTAGGAAATGCAAAGGTATAATGAAAAGATGAGGTTGTTGCGTATGTCAACTCAAAATTGCAATATGAATGGCAAAAATGGCAATATATCCTCTTCCAGTAAACAAATAATGAACTTCCATGGTGTTGACCATTTCTCAAAACATCAGCAAACATGTCACAACTCAAGAATTTTGAGATTTTATTACATTTTACATTAGGTTATGCCTAAACAAGCTAACACTAGCATAAATAATCTGACTTTAGCATTTGTGAATGTTGATTAATGACATAAGAAAGACTTGTGGAAAAATGGACAAAGAATCTCATGATTGAAAATGAGGATTTTTTAATTGAAGTCAGTTGGAGTTTCTTACAGCCGGCATCTAATGGCAGCATCTAGTCTTTACGCCCATCTTTTATATGCAGTACATATATATACATTTTCATAAGGTCAATCCAGCAGGTGATAAACACACCAATCGAAATCTGTGCTCTTTGTCATCCATCCCCAGGATGCTGCATCCCCTTCTCCTCCCACCTTCGTCACTTCATCTATGTCAACCAAAGAATGAACTGGAACGATGCTCAAAGTTACTGCAGAGAGAAACACACTGACCTGGCTGCTATCCAGAGCATGGGGCAAATAAGCAGGCTGAACAGACCTCAACTGGTCACCAGCATAGCATGGATCGGACTGAGCGATGACCCAAATTCCTGGAAATCAGTTACAGCCACCAACGCAAACTCCTGGAAATGGTCAGCGACTGGTAAAGGGAGCACAACCAATTACCAACCCTGGTTTTCAAGCGACCCGAATAACTTTGGTGGAGAATACTGTATGTCAATGGATGGCCTGGGATTATGGCTTGATTTTAATTGTAACAGCCGGAAATACTTTGTTTGTTACAACGGTAAGATGAGACACTCTGACACTCTTTAAAGACAGATAATATTTGATGTGTGTGCTTCATAAATCCCTTCCAAAAGCCACAAAAATACACTTTTTGAAATCAAAGTAGATTTTAATTGCATGTAAATGACTCACTCAAATTCTTATGAGTTGCAAATACTCTAAATTCTAAATTTAATTCAAAAAGAATAATTTAAGTGCTTATGAAACTTGTTCTGGGCTCAGAATGTGACAACCTGATAATGAAATTCCTCTAAACTTCACAAATTAGTCATTTTAATGGCAACCATATGTTTCTCTAACCTAAACTAAGTACATAGTCCAAACTAAATGGTCTGAAACTAACAAAGTTGTGTTTGTGACTTAACCAAACTTTAACTCAGTCGTTTCACCATTATACAGATTTGTGATGTATAATGTTGTAATCAACCTAAACTGATCATCTTTCAAATTGCAATGAATCAGAGCAGCTGGTTTTAGATATTTGAGGATTTATTCGTTAAGAGGTTTCACTTTGAATCCAAGAGGCTTTTTCAGTAGTTTTGAGAAAACTGAAGAAGTTTTGAGAGAACTGGAAAAGCAAAATGAGAAGGAAATCGTCTTTGAGAATCCAAACTCAAGTTTCCCTGATTCAGAGCTACTAAGATAACCCTCACCTGCATGACAAAGATTATTCACAGACATGGTACACCTGGTTTGTTAAATCCACACCATACCTGACTTCCAACAATTTAAGCCTCAGTCCCAACCAGCCGTGCTCCCTTCTACAGGTTGTGTACATGCAAAAAATGCAAACATCCACAAACCAGGCATCTTGCAAAACTTCGAGCCCATAGACCACAGAGGGACTGTAAGCACGTACGGAGGATGTTGATCATGATCAACAAACTCTACGAATTCCAATATTTTACCAAGTACGTTTTGTGCTGAAATCCCTCCGCATCATGACGTGCATTTTATTCATTTATTTTTTTGTGGTCGTGGGAAGAAAACCATTGGTGAAAGATGTACACTGCCCACAAGGAGGACACATGGTTGAAGCAAGTTTCCTGCGCGTGTAGAGTACGGGGGTTGCACGGGCATCACACTTTGTGTACTTGAGTGCATGTGAAGGGCACCTGCTGTTAGACTGCCACATGTCTTCAGTACTACCCCCTTGAAGCACACACATCCAAAATCTCATTTGTGTTGGCAAAGACGTCTTACGTTGTCCTTACATCATGCAAGGTGTTACCGGGCCATTAACAGTTAGCACAGGCAAGGGTGCACTGTGTAACCAAAAAATAATTTACACTGTGGATCAAGGAGAGACACGGACAAATTAATGTCTTGCTCTGCATCAGCTCCGTTTGTTCTGTTAAAACATATAAAACATTGATAAATTTATATAAACAACTATACAGTCAACAATACACAACTCTGTCGATTTGCCCCTTTTCCAACACATTCACGCAACATATTTACAACTCAATGCTGTCTAAATCTGCATAAAACTCTGTGGCGCGAACACACTAACGGTAACTGAGAAAGTAACTGAAAAACGTTTCTCTCGGCGCTGCTCGTTCAGGTAAACAGCTACAACTTATGTATCTCTCTTGTCACTACACATCACAAACACACTTTACAGAACTTTACAATACTTATTTCACACAGTTTATAAATGAAAAACAAGTTTTAACGTACCTGTGGAACGTCTTGCTCTGCATCAGACTCATGCGCAGAACAAGTCTCCTGCATCCACAGCAGCGTCACAGCGCTGATAGGATACCAAAATGTAGAAAAAAAGCATTAAATCGATTCATAAAATAAACAAAAAGGGGTGGGGGGTCTGTTTTAATACCAAAAATCTACATGTAGCGTTTTCCAACCTACTACAAAAGCAGATTTACACCATTCTCCTCACGAAGCCCTTGCAAATGTTTTTTTTTTTTCCCACCTATGCGACCTCCACAACTCTGACGGACCTCAAAAAATCTTTGAGGGCATTGACAGGGGTATTCTCAGCCAGATATCCTACTTGTTTAGAAATTAAACCAGCGACATGCCAATCTTCCAAGCTTGCCTCTCTAAGCTTTAGGCCACCACTGCTGGGACAATGTCTTACCCAGGGGATCAGATTGGTTGCTGGCAACCTGTTCATAATGACGAGATTTCAATTAGCTTACAGACTGGCTCCAGCTTTTTACTGCCAACTTGATAAGAAAGCCAGAAAAAGCTTTCATCCAAAACTAACTATTCCTTGAAAACTCTACTACAACTGAGGACACAGAAAGGATTAATGTTCGTAACTAAATCCTTGTACATCCACCAAGATGCTAGGTTTAGCTAGTAGCATGGTGGCGCTTATCATCCAGCATGGCTGCTCAAACATTGTATTGTCTGAAAATGCAATTTTATTTAGTTACTTCAATCCTTTTATTTAATTTTTCCACTGCCTCCACTTTGGTCTGTTGCAGAGACAGAGACAAAAGAGAAAACCTATACGTACGTTCGGGTTCCCCTAACGTGGTCTGATGCCCAAAGCTACTGCAGAACACACTTCACCGATTTACCTACAATCGAAAATGCTGAAGAAAACAATCAAGTCAACGCAGTTAAAAAACCCCTGGAAGCATGGATTGGTCTGTACAGAGTGCCGTGGACTTGGTCTGACAAAAGCACAAGTCTTTTTAGGAACTGGTATTTTGGAGAGCCTAATAATTTTCTTTTTGTCGAGCACTGTGCAGGTGAGGATTATCTACACACATGGCATGACAGGAATTGCATTGATCAGAGAGCTTTCATCTGCCATGAAGGTAACTGTTCACATCAACAACACAGATATCTGTTTCAAAATTTCTTCTGTTATGCTCTACTTAATAGTATGTGTCTCTTTGGTCTGTGATTGCATGTTTATTATGTTGTAAAGATGAAACCAAAGACATGACTTGGGTGAGGATGAAGTTTCAGACTGATGCCGATATGACGGATCCAGCTATTAGCACACAGATCCTCCAACAGGTACATTTTTCTCTTGTTGGCTCTTTAAGTGGGAAAATTCAAAGATGACACAAAAAAAAGGCAGAAAAAAGACTGTGTATGTCTTTTACTCTTCCTCAGCTCCGCACAGTAATCACAAGTCAGGAACCAGCCGACATCAAGCTGCGATGGATGACTGAGCCCAGGAAACAGGAAACTGGAGAGAAACTCACGACAATGACTAACTGCATTTCAGGGGTGTGATTTAGTTTGTGTTGGCAACCATAAGAAGTCAAATGGTTGGATGACGCATGTGACTAGTAGTAGCACACCTAAAATACTTCTCTATTAGCTTGATGTGTGGTTATTTGTATATTAGTATAGAATATTAGTACGTATAGACATTGATAGCTTGTAATATATAACTGTTTGCAGTCTAAAATGGGTAGTTTGTGTATGATGGCAAATGGTACGTGCATATTAATTTTGATATCAAATCCAAACGCCCGAATCATTAATTTGCATGGTCATGTCATAACTCACATTAAAAAGGGACTGCAGAACCCTAACTCTCCGCTAATGGTAAAATAATGAGGTAGTTAAAAACAATTTGAAGCAAAAAAATTAATTCTTTGTGCTCACAAGACATTTAATTTTTAGGATATTGTTATTTTGAAAATAATATTTGGCAAGTTCCAACAAGTGATACTGAACTTCAGTCTAAGAAATGTTCACTGACAATATATGGAAACATAATTTTCAGGGGTATGTTAAGGTGTTAAAGTCAAATCATTCACTTTTCAAAGACCAAATCCATGAAGGTATTTAGATTCTCATCAGAATATCTGTGTACCACTCCATTTTATTATGAATTTATTTATTAAGATATTTATTCATATCTTACAATACGATGTCCTGCAATTTTCTTTCTCATTTTATCTTTAAATTATCCTCATTTTTCTTTATTTTTATTTGACACATATTACTTATCCTGCTAAGTTTTTTTATATGAATTTCCGACAGTAAAGAGTCGTACAAATGAACCTGTCTTGCCTTGGTTGCTTGTTCTGTTGTAGGCAGTAGATTTCACAAATAGACAATCATATTTTGAATTTCATGATGTAAGTACACATCAGTACACTACAAAAAGTGACATCTGCCACATTGACCATTTTTATTATTTTACCAGCAGTGTATTACAAACTTTGTAAAACCAAGTCAGGAATCAGACAAAGACACTTCATTTGCCTGTTTTTAAAAATTTAAATACACCTAAATAAACAAGGCCTCATACCAGCACCGATGACCTGTGTCAGATTTGCCATTTGGTTATTTAAATATTAAAATGCAAAAGTGATGCAGCATCACACTGGACACATCTGAGGTAAGAGGACATTTCCTTGCAGTGATTCTAACTTTAGTTGATTTGCAGATTCACCCTACTACTTAACTACTTAAAAATATCATATGTAGTCAGAGGCGGTCCTGGCTAGTTTTACGGCCTGGGCGAACCATCCCTCGCACACACACACACCCCTCCCACAATACACAAGTTAACAAGAATACAGAAACAATAAATAAGATAACTTCATGAAAAAGAATATGTAAACACCAATGTAAATTGGTTACAAATCCTTCATCACACAAAAAAAATTAATAAATAAATGAAATGGAGGATATAAACACCAATGCAAATTTAAAAAAATGTTTATCACACCCCAAAAAATATGCTAAATAAATTAAATTGAGGATATAAACAACAAGAAACACCTCATAACATAATCTGAATTCAGTGCTCAGACTGCAGCAGATTTTTCAACCTGGATCTTTCACTGTTTACACCTGGCATGAACATGTGTTGTGGGTGATTGGATGGGTAGAGCGAGATGACTCCTCCTCATCAGACTCCAGGAGGATCTCCGAGGCCTGTGTGGCTGCAGAGGAAGATGGCTTCTCATTTTGCCCAGTGGGAGCTGCTCAGAAATATTTCAGAAGTGCCCCTGAATTTAAAGTTCAGATACAATATCTATGTACGTTATATCACAATTAACTTGCATCAGTTACCCAACAAATAAACCATAATGAACAGTTTATAAACATTTGTTAACATCCTATTAACTAAGCATAGCACTAGAAATTTTTAAAAAATCCACATCACATATAGCTTGCAAAATATCAAGTCAATTTTTTTCCTCTAAAAAAACATGACTTAACTCCACAAACCAACGTGTGACAACATGGATCAATACATGAGCAAAGCACAGAAAGGAATTGGCAATAACACCAGAGGAGTCAAGCACCAACTACTGGTCGACAGGACAATTGCGCGAGACTGGAAGACCAGGAACACCAACCTGTGCACGACCTGGATTGACTACAAGAAAGCCTATGATTCAATGCCACAGACATGGATACTGAAGTCCCTGCAGCTGTACAACATCAACAAGACACTAAGATGATTCCTCCAGAGCTCGATGAAGCTGTGGAAGACAACTCTGGAGGCCAACTCAAAGCCAGTGGCACAGGTGAGCATCAAATGTGGCATATACCAAGGAGATGCCCCCTGTCCCCCTGCTGCTCTGCATAGGCATGAACTCCCTCAGCCAGATCATCAACAAGAGTGGCTTTGGCTGGAACGACCATCAACCACCTCCTCTACATGGATGACATCAAGCTGTACGCCAAGAATGAGCACGACATTGACTCCCTGATTCACCTCACAAAGATCTATAGCAATGACATCGGGATGTCATTCGGAATAGAGAAGTGTGGACAAATGGTAGCTAGAAGAGGGAAGATGATCTCAACTGAAGTGGTTGAACTACCTGGAGGCCAGCCAGAGCCAAGTACCTGCAGAGGGTGAGGCAAGTCCTGAAAAGTCACCTGAATGGCAAAAATAAGATCCAGGCCATTAACACCTATGTCCTGCCAGTAATCAGATACCTTGCTGGCATAATATCCTGGCCACTAGAAGAGATCCAAGACACAGACATCAAGACAAGGAAGCTCCTCACAATGCATGGAGGGTTTCACCCTAAGTCCAGCATCCTGAGACTATACACAAAGCGAAAAGAGGGGGGCCAAGGGCTGAGGAGTGTCAGAACCACGATCCATGAGGAAACAGTTGGCCTCTGGGAATATGTGGAGAAGATGGCTCCTAATGACGAAAGACAGAGTGAATGCCTCAGGCAACAGAAACCCGATAGGGAGGAGGAGGAACCTGAAGAGCCATCATGGAAGGACAAACCCCTGCCTGGCATGTACCACCGACAGATTGAAGAAGTGGCTGGCATTGAGGGAACATACCAGTGGCTGGA
>OOFC01037275.1:0-13820 GCA_900323345.1 Pseudochromis fuscus
AGTTGAGGGGGGGGCTAGACATCTGTTAGTTTAAAGCATCAGCTGAAGAGGGCGGGGCTACACATCTGTTAGCTGGAAAGCATCAGCTTAGGGGGCGGGGCTAAACATCTGTTCGCTGTAAAACATCAGCTGAAGGGGGCGGGGCTACACATCTGTTAGCTGTAAATCATCAGCTTAGGGGGCGGGGCTACACATCTGAGAACAGATGTTTTTAATGCCTGTTGGTGCAAGTTCTTTCGGTTTTAAATCTTTTATATAAAAAAGGATTTTGCTACAAAATCTCCTGTAGGTGTAAAGATTAAATTATTCACAACCTTTTCATGCCCCCTGTGTGCTGCATTTATTATGCTTCTTCTCTCATTTATTCATCTTTTCTCTGTGATTTGTCGGAGGTATTGCTAAATAAATCTTGTCCAGCCACCACCAGGCTGTTGCTCCACCAAAAAAAAAAATCTGCACAACAGCAGATTAGATCATGAACATTAATTCTCTGTCTGGAGAAGTTCCTCCAGATTTTCCACTTCACTCACACACTTGCCGTGACACAGAGGGCGCTTCTTTTGATTCAGAGTAATTGGTGCACGGTTAATGTCCTGAACTGGTTTCACAGATACAGAATAAGTCTGGCCCCAGATCAAAAACTCTTATCTCTGATGGCGGGCAGAGTTTATTAAGGACAAGACCTTTATGTAACGGGTGTAAATGCAGCTAATTTCATTCCTATTTCTCCCAGAGAGAAGCTGACATGTACCATGGTTGAAGTCGTTAATTAAATTAGTGTTGATTTCAAGTGTTACATTTTCAAAGTGAGACGTTTCTCCACTGCCAACAATTCTTGGAGGCTACAGTGATGTGTTGGCACCTATTTTTTTCATTTCTACATTTCTCCTTTTAGGTGTTAGGTCCACTTGCTCAATAATGTTTACATTCGGTTTCAGGTTCAGCATATTGTGACAGAAACCAGGGACAAGATCATGCAGTACAAGAGCAAAATGGCGGACGAGGCGGACCTGAGGCGGCGGCTGGCCAGTCTGGAGGAATCTGTGGAGCTCCACGAACACATGAAGAGACAGGTCATTCACTGCTGCTGGGCACCACGGGGGCTACGTTCAGTTTGGTCGTGTTTACCGAGGCTTTGCTTCGTTCCCTCAAAGCGGATACATAAGCTATATGGACATTTCCTTTTATACGCTGTTATTGTGTTGTCATGTCGTGTCACAAGTCTGAAGCAGCCGCAGCAGTACATTAAACTGCAGTTTTATCCTGTGTGTGTTTTGTTACCGTTGTCAGGCTTTAGCAGAGTTCGAGATGTACAGACAGAGGATGGAGGACTCGCAGCTCTGCACTGAGGCCCAGCACACACAGAGAGTGGTTTCTATGAGCAGAGAGGTAAGAGAGTACTCAATACAGAAAATAAACAGTTTACAATATACTACTGGAGTCAGTGTTTGGTTGCATCGTGAAAAAAATATCAGCTGTGCTGCACTGTGCATGAGCACCTAGCACAGTACTAGTATGTGTGTGTTTTTTGTTTTATTAATATTCCTATGATATAGAGAGCATAACCCCCTCCAAGGCATAATCAGCTGTACTGATGCTTAGACTGAACACTGGCGCCCTCTTGTGGTGAAATAGCAGATCCCATCAATCCCAATTTCAACAAACAAGCAGATAAAACAAACCTCCTGTGCTCAGTCCTTTGTAGAGATAAATATGTGGATGTGTTACCTGTCACACACAGGAGAAACACAGCAGCTGTCAAAAACTAGTTTAATTTGATGTTTATGCACAACAGCAGTAACATCCTACCAAGTATGAATCAGCTAAAATAAAGGTGGCACCGCACCAGTGTAGACAGTGGTGTCTGCCAGTAAAACAGGAGTGATAGGCTGTTTGGGAGTCGCACACAGCAGCGGCAT
Organism: Pseudochromis fuscus; assembly: GCA_900323345.1. Lineage (NCBI taxonomy): Eukaryota > Metazoa > Chordata > Actinopteri > Pseudochromidae > Pseudochromis > Pseudochromis fuscus. Next base: position 1,920 of record OOFC01037275.1, read on the forward strand.
GCTATAATCATTACTGGCATATGTAAATCAGAATTTAAGTGCCACAAACTGCAGCAACATCCCCAAAAACAAAACTGCCACACAACACCTGCCCGTCTGTGTCTCTCTCAGCTGGATCCCTCTTTTCTCTGACCCCTGCTTCTGCTAATTAAAGAGACACATACACTCAAAAGTGAAGTGCTACTTCACACAAAGCTGCATGATTTTTTTTTTTTTTGAGGAGGAGGTGGTTAGATTGCTTATTTTCACAATAATTGCCTGGTGGAGTTGAAGTGCTGCAGGGTTTGTTCACTTTCAGTCACTATAAAGCTGTAACATCTAAAAGATGTTAGAGCTTTACATTAATCCAATGAGCATTGTAATGAAATAAAAGAGCAATAAATACAGTAGAAAATAATCAGTTCAACATTACATCATCATGTCATGTATCATACCATCATCATCATACCACCATGTGACACAGTCTCATCTGCTTTTGTCTGATGACAGTGGGCACAAAGGAACGTCTGAATCGTATTTAGATGTGATGAGCTGGAGGCTGAATAAGCTCAGCTCATCATCACTTTATCTATGTTGGGATCGGTGTGTGTTAGCGTTGCTCTTGTCCTTCGTCTTCCTCTCTGCCACTGCCTTCACAATAAGACGCCGTCTTCATCAGCCTGCTGTCACGCGTCTGCCGGCATCACACGGCATCCCATCACATGCTGCATTTTTATATATTTTCTTCAACTGTCTCAGATCTTTTTCATGTAACGGGAAACTTTGCTGCAGCCGTCCTGCACATGTAGAGGCGTTAAGAAGTTGCACGCTTTTATTTTGGCGCGTAGGACAATTGCAAATGACAGCTTCAGGTAGCAGAAGCTTTGCACTCCCCCAGATACTGTGAGCATTTAGTTTAGCAGCAGTTAGACACGGGGTTGGCAATAACACATAAAGAGAATAGATTATGTTTCGTGGTCTCACTAGGTGGAGGAGATGCGTCGGGATTTTGAGGAGAAGCTGCGGTCGTTCAGCCAGGCTCAGGCCCAGTTTGAGGCGGAAAAACGGCGAGCGCTGGAGGAGCTGAAGGCCACCCACCGCCAGGAGGTGGAGGAACTCCTCAACAACCAGCAGAACCAAAGCGCCTCCTCCACAGAGGACCAGGAGAAACTGGCCAAGCTTCATAGACAAGAGGTGGGCGAATAGTGACAGACGAAGGAGGACGGATGTGCTCGGATCGGACTGAAGCATGTTAATTAGGGCTTTTGTGGAAAGTCTATACGGCAAGTTACTTGATGGGGTAATTGCTGTTTTGGAAGCTTATCAATGAAAATGCAGGATTGTCTTGTTGGTGCAGTTGGCTGATGAGCATAATATTAATCTGCAGTGGTAATAATCTGACGTTTTCTGCATGTCATCTTCTTATTTTCCCATTTTTTTCTTCCCTCTCAACTGTTACCTGTCCAATATAATTAATTTTACTAAAAGATTAACCTTTAAAAAAAAAAAAAAACAGTAAATGGGCACAACATATCAAAGGTTGGTGGTTTCCTTCCAGAAATGTCTAAATGTATTTTGGCTGTTTTGAGTCTCTGACCTTTCAGGGATATAAACAAAGACTTGCTTTCCATTTATCCTTCTCTCTGTGTAGGTGGAGGCTTTGATGGAGAGGGTGGAGGAGATAACAAAGGATAAGGTCCGTCTGGTGGAGGAGTACGAGGCCAAGCTGGCCAAGGCTCAGGAGTATTACGAGAGAGAGCTGGAGGCCATGAGGAGGACACACCAGCTCACCACGGAGAACCTGCTGGCCTGGAAGAGGACTGAGGTAAAACCACATCGTGGACTCATGTAACAAGACAAGAAGAAAACCATAAACCACATTTTGGACATAAATCTCCAATCAGATGGCCACCAGCCTCTATTTAAGTCTTGCTTGTGTAATTAGTCGTATTCCAGCTTGAAAAGTTACTGCATTAAACTGTTTATACATTCTCTACATTAACCATTTCAAAATAAAAGCCCACCTCTACTGTTTAAGTGTCCAGAGACCCTTATTTTTTTAATCAGGACTTTGATGAGTTTAATTTATTTACCCCTGTTTCTTCCCTGGCCTGTATTTGAGGTCTGGTCATTATTAGACACCCAACTCTTAATTTAAATACAATAATATAACTTTAAACGTGTTTTTAATTCTCTCCTATAAATTGTTGTGATTTGAATGAAAATGACATAGTTTTTATCCCTGATACCTAAGGAGGACACATAAAACATAATGTGTGATTCTTCATACTGGTCCAAAACAATATAATCAATAAAAGTATTGATTAGTGCAGCTTGGATTTGTCTCTTCATCTCTGTTGATGGACCTGTGTGTGTGATTGTTATTGTTGCCATGGACACACGGATGTGGAGGAAGATTATTTGCCACTTGATGTTCAGTTTGTCACCGTCCAACTATCGAGGCTGTGTCTGTGTCATCCGCTGAAATCCCACACAGACAGATGGTGATGGCGATGGTCTCCTGCAGCCGTACATCAGGTGTTGATGTGACGTGTCACGGTGACAGATGTAATTCTCTGCTCGTGTTCAGGTCGAGCTAAGGAAGGAGTTTCAGGCCCAGGAGGCGGCGTTGCAGCGTTCGCTGTCCAAGCTGAGGAGCGAGCTTCAGAAAGCTCAGGAGGAGGCTCGGGAGAATCGAGACAAGACCAACAGACTGCAGACATCACTGGCCAACGCCGAGGGAACCATCAAGGTGTGTGTAGGAGGAGGGATGTGGTTTATGTTTGAAATCAAAATACTCTAATGATATGAAAACAGTGGTGTTGTATGTGCTATTTGTGACTGTTGCTGCTCATTTCTTATTATATTTACAGTATTCCCAAAATAGTACAAACAGAATAAGAGCCTTCTTTTGGTGAAATTGGGGGAGAAAGTGGGCTAAATTGAATGGAAAACAGTTGCTGAAAACAAAGACAAAAGTAAAAGCCTCAGGGTGGAAACTGTTTTCAAGAATCTCTGAGTGGTGGGGAATGTAATGCAGTGTGCACTGATAGTCCTGCAGGCAGATCTGCGGAGGAGGAACAGACAGAGGTTTTAAAATGTCGAATGTTGCATTGCAGCCGTGTGTACATACGTGTGTGTTTGCTGCTGCAGAACCTGCACAAGCAGCTGGAAGAAGCCATCCAGGACGGAGAGATCTGGGTGATGCAGCTGAAGGACACCGAGTACGAATTAGAGGGCAGCAGGGAGCGAGTGCAGCAGCAGGCGACTGAAATCCTCCACAAAGCCAGTAAGACGAGTCCAGAAGTCTCACACGCTGCAATAATTCAAGAATAAATTGCAAATCATGGGTTGTAGATTATAACTGGTTTGTCTCCAGAATCCTCCTCCATTATATTCAGGCTGCTCCTCTACATCACTGAGCCTTGGTGTCGTAAATAGTCCAAATAAGAGCCCCCGTCAAAAATGCCTCGTGTTCAGTGGCCTGTTTGGAAATAAATTTTATTCTGTTTGAAAGCTCTGGATTAAACACTTCATAATCCATCCTGAAGAAGAAAAATTTGTCATGTAAACTCTCTTTTGACGATTTCCTCTCCTCTTCTTCGTGCCTGTCAAAAATGCATCACACAATTTCTCTGTTTGTCATCAGCCTCTTGTGATTCCTATTTGACTCTTTCCAGGTCAGATCGGCTCCTTGCAGGCCACCCAGATGGCCCACGAGGCGACCATCAGGAACCTGGACCAGGAGCAGAGCCGCCTCAAGGAGAAGATCAGCCGACTGGAGGAGGAGAGGGAGGCTCTGCTCAACCAGAGCCAGGCCGTCAACGAACAGCACAAACAACAAGTCCTCAAGCTCGAACAGGTGCTTTCTGCTCCCCCTCCTCCTCACAGGGACATGACGAGCCGCACCGAGCTAATTTCCTCTCTCCTCCTCAGTCTCTGCGGGAGGAGCACCAGGGCTACGAGAAGGAGCTGTGCAGGTTGAGAGCGCACTACGAGGAGGAGACGCACCGCTACAGGGAGGCGCAGGTCAGAGCGCTGGAGGAGCTGGAGGATAAACACCGGTCGATGAGGGAGGAGGCCCAGCAGGAGAAAGAGGAGGAGAAGAAGCTCCTCATGACGGTGAGTCCAACAAAAGCCATCATTACCATCCTGTTAGTACAATGTATCGTCTCGGTTTTGATGTTTTGGGATAAATATGTAACACAGGTGGCATTAAAGTAGCAATTTATTTTTTTTTTCCATTATATTTTCTTCTGATCATTGTGTGATTGAGAAGAAGCAGAGAGAAGAATTTTCTATTAACTTCCTGCGTCACTAAATAAACAGATAAAAGCACTTTCAACAGCCTTTTTCCAGAAGTTGAATAGATGCTGGAGCAAAGTAATTTACTATTAAGGAATAAAACAGTTTTTATTCACAGTCAATGTAAAGAAATCACAAATTGTTCTCTATTGATTTTATTTATTTATACATTGATAAAAACATGGCCGCAAGTGACATCAGCAATTTCGGGATAACAGCCGTAATTACAGCATCTGAGTATCTCTGTGTTTTCTGCACAGAGCAATTAAAGTTCCTCCTCAGAGCAAATGGCCTGAGTCGTTACAGAAATATGTATCTAAGAAATGAGCAGCCCTCTCAACCAAGTGCGTTTAATTAGGTCAACATTAAGACGTGGAAACAGCATCACTCTCTGGCTGTGTTTCCCACTGCGTCTTTCATTCTGTCATCAGTTTTTTTTGTTATTCCTTCCTCCTCCTCCTCCTCCTCCTCTTCCTCCTCTCTGTCTCCGAGTTCAAAGGGCCGACATGAGGAGAATCTAAAAGTCCTCTCTCTGCCAGAGGAGCAGCAACTACTGATCAAATTACACAGGTTAAATTAATTTAACCTGATTCATTTCCAGTAACAGCATTACATTACCAGCAGCGAGGAAGACTCTTTTCTTACAAGTCTCTTCATTCTCTTCCCTCTGTGTAACTAAATAAACAAACGATTGGATTGGTCAGTAATGTTGTTACGCTCCAGGAGGGTTATTTCTCTCTAGTGTGCATCGCTTACACTGCATTACACCGCCGTTATTCACGCATATGTGGCTCCACCTGCAGCTGGCGACAGAGTTCAGCCGCACAGCGCACAACCCTGTGTCCGTTAAATTCAATTCAAATCTAAAATCCAGACGTATTTGTTGCCTCCGAAACGATTACACACTTTTCGGAGTCATTTTGAACTCCGTCTTTATTTCTCCTCTTTCGTAACGTTTCCCTCTCTTTTTCTTCACCCTGTACTTCCAATGCTGTTTGAAGCTGACTGCTAATTGGTTGATTTTCATTGACATTAAATCCTGCCTCCGAGCCAAGTGAGAGCGGTGTGTGTGTGTGTGTGTGTGTGTGTGTGTGTGTGTGTGTGAGCGTGTGGGCGATGGAGAAAACGGATGAGAGTGAGATGGAGAGGGGGGTGTGTGTGATGAAAAAGGGAATATTATGTAAGCCAAAGCTGTGCTGTGCCTCATCATGTTTAGATTAATGTCTGTTTTTATTTGGAGTGAAATTAAAGAGGAAGCAGGAAGACAAGAGAGACAATGAGGGAGACACAAAGGAAGGAGACAGAAGTGGTCATTATTAAAACAGTGGATTTAATCTTCAACATCTTTTCAACTTTTATGTCCGTCAGCAAGATATTAACGAGTTTCTCAACCGAGGCAATAAAACGACTAGTTCTACAAATTGCTTGTGCTGTATTAATTCATAATTCAACAAAGTCTTCTTCAGCATTTAGACTTCTGATCTCCCTGCAGCTGACTGTGGATGGAGGTTTATTTATTCATATTCATCTGGTGGGTTTGTTGCAGGTGGAGGATGAAGCTGCAATGTTATTTATGAGTCTAGACCCGCCTCCTCTCTCCTCCCTTCATATCCAAATATGGTCACTTCTGGGTCCTGTAAAATATAAGAAAAACATAAAAAAAACCATCAACATAGAGTTAAGATAAAATTGCAGATTTTTAATGATTTTTAATCTTGTGTCTTTGTCTAAGTAGATCCACTGTACCTGTGTTAAAGAAAGAGGATTACTGCTCAGCTCCTAATATAAAATGAGGGGTTGCTTTACAGTTTGTTCACGTCATATAGAAAAGAAGGTAGAGCTTAGAGAGATGTTTCATCCCATTGGAGATCTCAAGATTGTGAGATCCAAGATAGCGTATCAGTATCCTGCAGGGCCGCTCTGGATCCAAAATGGTTGCCACCTGCATTGTTCCTGCTTGTACTTTTCACTGTTATATTGCTTTTTTGTGCACAACCTTGATACATATTGCACTTTATCTGCAGTAGAAATGTGCCTATTCTCTGGGTTTGGCATAGACTGTGTATAGAAATGGACGAAGCACCTGGGTCTCAATAATAAGGCCAATGCAGAAGTGCATAAAAGTGCAATACCACCAATGGCCACTAGATGATGGCTCCAATTGACTTCAATTCAAAAATCCTCATTTTCAACCATAAAAAACTTAAATACCGTATTTTACGGACTATAAGCTGCTACTTTTTTCCGACGCTTTGAACCTTGCAGCTTAAACACCGATGTGGCTCATGTATCAGCGGCACGAAGCTTGTTAGCTTTTTACAAGCTAGCAAGCTCCGTGCCGCCGATACATGTAGCCTCGTCACATCAGACCCGGTCAGAGTGGACCACATGAAACTGATTGAATTCAATAACGGCTTATAGACAGGTGCGCTCAATAGTCTGGAAAATACGGTACATTTTTCCCACGAGTCTCATACACATTGGGGAGTGTCATCGGGTTCAAGGGTCAGACCTGCCTCCTCCCTTCATATCCAAATATGGTCACTTCCGGCTCCAAATGACAATCAAAAATGAATAGGTGCAAACATTTCTGAAAATCCACCATTGCCATAAATCAGTCTTTCTCATCCACTTTCCCACAATAAACAAACACAGAGGCAGCTGCCACACTAACTTCTGATAATAACTGACACATTTCCACTATCAGCTTTGATCTGTGTTAATCACAGGCAGTCGTGTGGAGGAGGAAATATCCTGCAGGTACTAAATTAACAGCAAATGTTCAACATGTACAGGTAAATATTCAGAAGTAAAATAAATAAGAATAAACTCAGTGTGACCAGAAAGGATGTGTGATGTTTATTCAGCAGTACAGTATCACTACAGCGCTACTACTGCAATACAAACAGGGCTGAGTATTATTGTGGGTTTCATGACGCCGTGGAGATATCAGGACTGAATAGAGGAGAGAGACTGAGAGTCAGACAAAAAGAGGAGAAAAAAAGAGATTTTCATATTTTCAGAGAAATTCAGAGTGGCCCAGAAAGGATTTGATGCTCTGGTTTGAAGGATTATAGAAACTGGTTGGTTTTGACGAGATGGTCTTTTAAGTGTAAATGACAACTCCCTCCTTCATTCAGTAGCCCTGCGTCACACTCAGCGGCTGCCATGACTCCATATTATGGAATAAATGGGATTTAAAGTACAGTGGCTTCTTCACTTCCCTCAGTTTTTATGCTTTCAGTGCATTTCAGGAAAAAGGGGAAGAGGACATTCAATAGTAAACAAATGCAGTGATTATTTGTGTTTTCAAGGATCACAGTGTTTTTATTTGATGGTGACGAATAAAGAATAAATCTCTCCAACACTAATCCTCAGTTTCTTTCTCCTCTTCGTTTCATCCTTTCCCTCCCGTCTCGCCTCCAGAAAATGAGTCAGGAGTTTGAGATCAAGCGTCTGTCATTAGAGGAGCAGAGAGACCGACTCCAGCAGCAGCTCGACAACTTGAAAGAGGAGCTCTCGGCCAAACTCAACATGGCCAATCAGGAGGTATGAAACCTTAAGTCAACTCTAATTAAAGCCCAGTCGCATGCAAGAGTTTCCTGACGATGTGGGGACTGTCTCCTCAGGTGTCCCACCTCCAGGAGCTGGTGAGAGAGGGGGAGCAGAACCTGGGTTCGGCTCAGACACAGATCACCTGTCTGAGGGAAACTCAGGAGAAACTCAAGATAGAGCTGGACGCCACCAGAGCCCGAGTCCGAGAGACCAGCAACCTGCTGACGGACCTGCAGGTGAGGGTAAAACCAAGAAGATGTAGAAGTTTAGGAGCACCTGCAATTGTTTTTGTCCACCCTCTGTGGACGTGTTTGTCTCAGTATCTCCTGCAGTCATGTAAAGGCAGCAGCAAAAGGAGATGTGATGTTGGAAAATGTCAAAAAACAAAAAAAAACTTCACCCGACATCATCCTGGATGCGATGATGTGTAGTCATCGGTGCGGGGCTGATATGACATTTCCCCGAGGCGATCGAGCGGAGGTGAGCAGAGGATTTCATCAGCGCTGTGTTTGTTGCTGTGAGTTTCAGAAGTACATATTTCAAACATCAAACGTCAGCGTTACAGAAGTGTTTTCACCGAGAAGAGAGAAATCAGCAAAAATCGAAGGCAGGAGTCAGAAATCCAAATTTGTCTTCTTGTAAATGTGAAATATTTGATCACATGAACACACACAAAGTACTAACTAATGAGATATTTGCAGTGTTTATTTGGACATTTTTTGGAGGATTACAATGATAAAAACTAGCCTAAGAAACCTCCAGCTTGCTGAGTCACGATACAATGAAGGACACAAGTTTTTAAAAGTAGAAACAAAGCCAGCTGAGCTCTGACTCAGCTCTTAACTCTCCACAACTTTATACCGTAAAATGGTTTCGTTGAGTCACAGACTGGAGGCGGACATTTTTTTTTATTTGTCTCCCATGCACCTCCTTCCACACACTTCATTTAATTTAAACAATTCAACTGGTGAACTTGGGCGCCATCCAGCTGAAGTGACAGTCAGATTGGCAGTCAGCGAGTACTCAGCCGTTGTGACGTTAACGGGTCAGTCAGTCAAATGAAGTTCACCAAGTTGGCGAATGATTTAGCGAGAAAATAAAAGAAGGGAAGATGGAGGAGGGAAGATGGAGGAGGGAAGAGGATTTTGAAAGCGCAGGAAATGAGACTGAACAGAGGAACAAGCGCCGAGCTGAAGGCCAGCTGTGAGATAATGATGATGAGGCTATTATGAGTTGAGTGGTCCTGTGTTTGAAAAGAGCCCTGCTGGTGTTGAGAAGGAGGCAGGCAGTGTGTGTGTGCAGAGATCAGGGCGTATGTGCAGGAGAGAAACTCTGACATTTATGGGAAATCAGATTTTTAAGACAAATGGGAAAAAATGTGGAAGACCGACATGCACAGAGACAACTGAAAAATGTAAATAAGTGAAAATGTCACAGCTGGAAAAGTCGCACATGCAATGAGTGACTAACAGAGGGGTGATAAAAGATCCACAGCGCCGAGAGAGGAAGTGAAGAGCGATAATTAGATGCACTTGCAGAGCAGTGCTCTTTGCTTTCCCACCAGCGCCCGGGCTCTATATAAAGAAAAGGGGATTTGGACGGTTAAAAAAGCCGAGCCGAACATCGGATTGTATCTTGTATTCACACTGAGCTCATCGCGGCACAGACACAAAAACCAACCGAGGCCGGCTTCTCAGTAAATTTAGACCAGCTATTGTTTAGCAGGGTATGAACCTTTGAGGAGATTTTATATTTTAAAAAAAGGACAAAAAGAAGAAGTTCAGTGAGAGTTTTTGTGGATATATTGGTCCCATCTGTTAATATTGTCTAGATAAATATTCACTTTTTCCTCTTTACACAATTACTTTTATTCCTGATTATTAATTCTTTGACTGCATGGTGTCCTCCTCCTGTAGATGGCTTTAAGCTCTGTTACATCACCACTTCGCTTAATTAGTTTTTATTTATTATTTTGTGATTCAGCCGAACCAAACTGAAGATTTAAATTACATAAAAGAAAGTTTTATACAGGCATCACATTGCCTGCAGTTTTTATTTATATGCGTGACTCAAACTTATTATCATACGTACATGCCAGAGAACAATGGGAGAAATCAAGATGATTAGAATGAAATTACATGAAATGTGACTCATCTCCTTGTTTATTCTTTGATTTTAATGCTGATGAGCTCTCTTACCGAGGCATCTCCATCACTATAAATATCCAAACCTCCCCGATAACCAGCGAAGGAACAGTCGTCACATCCCTCCTTTTATTCCTCCACCTGTATGAAAACCCAAATCTTCTCCACCATAATGTCTCTGTTCCCAAACAGCTGAATCTCCTCGCAGCCAAACACAAGAGCTTTGGGGTGTTTTTAATGAGCTCGTCAGCGCAGAAACCCCGGAGCCTCTTCAGCAGCTGGAAACAGCTGACCCGCTGAAGTTTGTTTCTGCCTCCAAACCACCACATTAGAGATGCCCCGTAGCCACGGCATTATAAATAGATGTGGAGGTGGGCTTTACAGCGTGAGTCATGCAACTACAGCTATTGAAAAGTGGCATCTGGTCAGAGATAGCGATTTGAAAAGGTGTTTTTACTGATACTATTAAGGAGTCTCTCTCTCTTTGTGCCGTAAACAGGGACTATAGTAAATATTTCCTACTTACTACAGAGTTTTTACTTCCTAACATGTGTCTTAAATTTGATTATCCAATGATTTGAATCCAGTGTCCCCTTCAGGCTGTGCCTCAGATTTCTCTTTGTGTTTGTAGGAGGAAATTGAGACCCAGAAACAGCAGCATGAGGCCAGAGTGATGTCCATCAGAACGGAGGAGAAACAGAAGATGGACAAGATGGCTGATGACTTGGACCAGAAATGGCGAGATGCGCTGCGGTAAGAAAAAAGATCCTCACACTCTGTCAGGCTGTCACTCACATTTGTCTTGTTTCTCTTTTTCAGTTTAATTTCCAATCAACTCCTCTCACCCCACACCCACAGTCACACAACTTGTTTCTCAACTCATGGATATTTATGAGAACAAACAGGAAATGAACACAATCGGAAGTTGTTAGCAGCATGCAGTACTTACAGATATCCTTCAGCAGGTCACACAGTGAATAATAATACACACAGTGCTTTTGTTTTTGTAGGGAAGAAGTGCGTTTGTTGAAGGAGGAGTTGACCGAAGAGTACGAAGCGGATAAACAGGCGGCGATGACTCAGCTCGCCCAGCAGAAAGAGCTGGAGTTGATGGCGGCGAGGGAGAGCTGGCAGAGGAAGGTTGAAGACCTGCTTGAACAGGTGACACATAAATACTAATACAGTTATCTCTTTGCAACATTGTAGAAAAACTACTAAACAGATCTCCATTATTTGTTTTGGAAAGAAGGAATTATTAAATTTGGGGTAAGATCAGAGGATGGGATCCTGTCTGAGTACAAGTAAAAGTCACAACTTTGTCACATCTTAATGGATTTAGTTGGAAATCTATCAGACCACACAAGACATGGATCATGTCTTGGAGAAGGTTTCAGCTCTCTGTGTGTTTTCTATTCAGTTACCTTATACCAATAGGTCAAGGCACAGGGAAAAAAAGTTATGTACACACCACCTCGTTTTAGGTGGCAGTAGTTCCCCAAATCCTATCCAATCAGAGGAAGCTTTCATCTGTCGACATAATTTCCACCATATACATAATAAATTCAGCACTGGACAGCTCCTTGTCTGCTTCTACTACGTCCATGGATTCAGCACTGGACAGCTCCTTGTCTGCTCATGCTTCATCTATGGATTCAGCACTGGACACAATGGATTCAGCACCGGACAGCTCCTTGCCTGCTCCTACTACATCCATGGATTCAGCACTGGACAGCTCCTAGCCAGGGTCGGTTTCGTCAATGGATTCAGCACTGGACAGCTCCTAGCCTGCTCCTACTACATCCATGGATTCAGCACTGGACAGCTCCTTGCCTGCTCCTACTACATCCATACAGCACATAGAAAGACAGATATTGTTCATTTCTGTGACTCATAGTGGGAATTTTATTTTCTTTAGGAA
>OOFC01037280.1:10405-23842 GCA_900323345.1 Pseudochromis fuscus
GCGTAGCAGTGAAAAATTGTCTTTAGTGATGAAATAGGACAGAGCAAAAAAAAAAAAAAAAATCACAGAATCTCTGGTCAAAAAATCTCAAAATCAAACCTCAGCAAAGACGGGAAACTTGAGAAAAGGGGAAATGAAAGTCTCATGAAGACCTCACCACAAAGTAACATGGACAAAAGAACTCTTACTATCTGGACATGAAAATTTTGGCTTCTGACAGTGACGAGACAGGACAAACAGACAGAGGACACAGGGAGACACCAGACGTTTTTCAATACAAAGTACGCAAATCCGTACTTGCATACTTGGCAAGAACGTACTTGTAAGTCGGACTCCAAAGTACGGACTAATGGGAACGCGAGAAGGCATCGAGGCAACTGGAACACCAGTGTACTTGATGTCACATCTCCACTCTGCTGTGATTTAATCTGTACCTATTTTAACATTAAAGTCAACTGGGGCGGCAGTGGCTCAGTTGGGACTTGGGTTGGGAACCGGAGGGTCGCCGGTTCAAGTCCCAGCCTGGACAAAATACGGAGCGTGGACTGGTGGCTGGAGAGGGACTATCTCCAGTCTATCTCCAAGGCACTGCCGAGGTGCCCTTGAGCAAAGCACCACCCTCCCCAACTGCTCCAGGGTGCGCTGGGATCGGCCTATGCCCTCTCCATGCATGTTATGGGTCCCCTATGTGTGTGTGGATTGTTTAGAGGGGGCCCTGTAGGGTGGAAATGCCATTTTGTTGTGTGTGTTTGTACTGTGTGTACTGCATGCTACAATGACAAAATAAAGCTTGCTGTATTAGGAAAAAAAAAAGCTTTAAACATGAGTTTTGCCCTCAGTCAAGCAGATTTGCACAGAAGCAAATATACATTTACACGGACACTGTTAGACCTGCAGAAAATGACTTGTATCTCATGATGAACCACTGCAGAGAACCTAAAACCTAAAAACCTCTTAAACCTACAGTCCATTAAACAATGATGCTAATATTTCCAATTTATTACTGTGATCTCTCTTCCATCATTGTCGCCAAATTTGTAGCGAAATGCATTATTTTTGGCTTCCCCAAGTCCACACAAGTCTGGTCTGATGCAGGCTCGATGATGATGTTCTCAGCCAGACACATACTTTGAATTTGAACAGTAGTGGGTCTCTGACTGATGACATTTCACAAGAACACAAGTACGGACAAGTACACATATAGAGAAACGGCCACAGACTACTTCTACACAAGGTAGTGGGTCACAGGTGGAAACAGTGAGAGTGGGGATGACAATCACAAGAGCAGGAAACACATCAGGGCAGGAAGTGAAGTTTTCTGAAATGATCGAGGAGACAAAATAAAACAGAAAGGGACAAACAGTAGACAAGACTGAAGTAAACAGTGTTAACGCAACATATATGACAAGACATGACACATGTCCCTGATGAACTGTCCCTGTCTGTGATCCAGGAAACAAAGGTCACAGCTACATTTCTTTCAGCTTGTCTTTGAGTGTGATGGGTTGGACATATATTCGTATACACCCCACAGACAAGAGTTTGTGTAAAATCAGTCATTCACAGTGAGGATAAGACCAGTATGTGTCCTCAGTGTTGGAGTGTAGAGAGAGATGTGTGGAAACCTTTGTCACAGAGTCTGACCTCCAGCACCCTCCTGACCTCCGACACCTCAGCCGCCATAGTCTGTTCTGACTGTTGGCAAATGGAGAGAGATTGCTGAGTTGTAAAGTGAGAAATAAATGGAGAGCTAGCCAGCAGTTTCTGACCTCCAGTATGGCTGCCAGGGTTTGTGCTCTGTCATCTGAAATCCCTCTTCATCTTTATCCACGGCTGGTGCACCCACCTTTTTGTTCCAGCTACAATTGGCCACTAACTCATCCCCTCCCCTCAGTCTGTATCTTTTTTTTTGGGCATTTCTCCCTCACATCTCTCCTCCATCTCTTTCTGTCTGCACTCTCCCTCCTTCGCTGGGATGTCTCAGATGGTCTTCATTAGCAGATAACAATAATGTCCTGCAGTTGTCTTTCTAACACAGCTTCACTCGTCCTTTAAAGAGTCACAGTCATCCGCCAGCTTATCACCTCCCCCCGTCCATTCCCACAATCACCCTGCCTCGCTGAGCTAATTATCCAGTGTGTGTGATTTATGTATCTATATTTTTGCAGAGAGAGAGCCTTTTAAGCTCCTCTGTCCCCCCCTCACCCTCACCCCATCCTTCCTCTCCTCCCCCCTCTTCCCTTCCCTCTCCACATGCCCTGGAGATGGAGCAGAAAGGAATTTATTGCTGAATATTAATTAAAGGCGTTATAATCACATGTTTAAATTTAGACTGGTAGCACTGGAGCAATTAGAATAATTTGTATGCGTGTAATCGGAAAAACACGAGGTATATATGGTCCACCAATCACCTGCAAGCCATTTCTTGGCCAACATCTATAAATCTACAGAGTCCGCCGTGGAAGTGAAGGCTTTACTTCCTGAATATCACAGAAGCTTTACTGCTGCTGCAATAAATAAATCAAAAACATTAGTTACTTGCAGCTTGTTTTACACAATCTTTTGGTCCAGTTTGATGTGCTATTGGTTCTCTGCGGAGAGATGAAGTCATAAAGGTAATGGTCTACAGGAAAGTCGCTGTTTTTGTTTCCAGCCAGATATAACGTCAAAGTATTTTCCTGATGTATTACGTTTCAACAGTAACAGTAATTTCTGATCAGATTCTCCTGGTAAGACGGTGTGTAGTACAGTATGTAGTACAGTATACAAATATGTTTGTAGTTCCTAAAAAACAACTTGTAAAGTACTTATGAACAATGCATCAACCCTCACTTTCTTACTGGTTTGTTCCCTTGTACTGGAGGACCACATGTCCTGCAATAAGAACCAATAGTTATTTAAAAACCAGAACATTGATAATGTCATGGGAGATATGATCAAATGAAAGCTGGATCAAACACTGTGTGCCTGCAGAGGTTTCACAATAAAAGTACCTTTAAGAAATGAAGGGTTTGTGTCCAATGAAATGCGATTAATGGGCTTTAATTTTGAAAGGATCAAAGGTGTGTGGACTTTGTATTAACAGTGTAATGCAGTAACTTTAAGAATTGGGCTACATACTGCAATCTTACTCATTAAATTTAAACATGAAATTCAAAGGAAGCAGTGGGCTTTTATTTTAAAGGAAGTATTGAGTTCATATGTGCAGTGTACAGGAACTTCACTGTTTTGATACTGGCCCTATTTATTGATCCCTGAGGGGTAAACTGTGGCAGTTACAGCCTCTCCAACAGAGGGGAATAGGGACATAAATCCAAAATAAAATAAAGATGTCTGAACAGCTCAGCACTGAATGGATATCTTAAGTTATTATACTATTGCACATTGTACAGTGTAGTTATTGTCCAGCTTGAGGCTATTATACCTGCTACTGTCTTCCTGTAACAGGTGAATAATGAGTCCAGGGAGTCAGGCCATTGACTCTGAGTCTGAGAGAGGGAGGAGTTATAAAGTTTGATGGCCACATGCAGGAAGGACTTCCTGTGGTGCTCTGTGGAGAGTCTTGTTGGGAGGAATCTGCCACCGGATGAACTCCTCTGTTTGACCACGGAGTCTAACTCCATGTTTGACCATGGAGAGACATTGTCCAATACAGCTGTTGTTATATGCAGCATCCTCCTGGCAGACATTGTCTCCAGAGAGTCCAGCTCCTGTCCCACAACATCACTGGCCTGGTGGATCAGTTTGTTGAGTCCATTGGTGTCGGCAGTCAGCACACAACAGCAAACAGGAGACAGACTCAAAAACCATCCACAGCAGCGTCCCACAGATGCTGAAGGACCTGAGACTTCTCAGGAAGTAGAGACAGTTTATAGTTTACAGTAATTAAAGGCTATTTATTGATTTACAATATAACACAGATAATGAGAACCAAGTGGAAAGGAAGGGGAAGAAGGAAAACATATGAAAACCCCGTAACTGACTATAACACTAAAAATTGTATCATTTCAAATAAAGAGCAGTAGATAACCAGAGAGACATCATGGGACGAGGGAGAGACAGGTGGGACATGCAGTGAATGTCTTGTGGCTGGACTTAAAACTGGGGACATTTCAATTATGGAGCAAGCACCGTAACAGTTAGCCACAGATTATCCAAAATGTTCACTTTTTAAAGACAAGAAACATTTCTACACAAAGTAACATTCACAAATATATAATTTCATAATTAAGTCTGTTTCTTATTCATGGGGGTGAAAATGTTTCCAGTTTAATACTATAATGAATTTATTTTAAATGGGATCCAATAATTGACAATCAAAACATCAAATGAAGCATGAGCTCTGTCATTTTATACAGATTTGTTTGTGAAGTGATATTTTGCATAATTATGAAAATTTCCTAACAAAAACAATAATGTGTTTTTTGTCGTGTTTACATTTGTGATTATTTTTCATTTAACCAAACAACTACACAAGATTGATTGATTTCAATTGTTTTATTTGTATGACACCAAATCCCAATAAAATCAGCTCAGGGCACTATGACCTTACACTGTGATTATAAGAAAAACCATGGACTGGATGTAGAAATGAGTGGAGCAACAGTGGCTCACAAATTATGTAAATGCAGAAGTTGCTGGCTTCAAAAAACTGGCTCCAATTGACTTCAATACAAAAATGGTCATTTTCAATCCTGAAATAGTTTTATTTCAACTGTTCCTCTCAGGGATGTGGTTCATCTGAAATGAAGTATTATTAAGTAGATACTAGGCTTCATAAAGAGAAATATTTTGGAGCAGGGTTAGTTTGACAGGCATGGTCTCCAATGAGGTTAGACCTGATCTCCAGTTTCATCCACACTGGGCAGTATCCTCAGGTTCAAGGGTCAGACCTGCCTTCTCCCTTTATATCCATATATGGTCAATTCTGGCTCCAAGCAACCAACATGGCCAATACCAGAATTGTACATGTGACTCCACTAACCATCGGGTGGCTTCATGTTAGCTTTGTCCATTGTGTATACAGTATTTGAAGATAAATAAGCAGGTTCATTGTCAGAATAATACTGACCGGTATAGAATTGGTCAGGAAAGGATTTTGTATTGGTCTCTAGAGAGGCACAATTGGACCAAACCTGGCAGCATCACACTGTGATGATGGGACAGAGCAGGTAGCTCCTGAAGCTGGGTCAGACCCATGCTGCCAGACTCTATGCTAAGCTAGGCTAACCAACGTCCTGACTCCACCTTTCCTTTCCTTCACTGAACTGAACAGAAGCAGCGCTGGGAAAAGTCGGTGCGGCTGCATAAATGAGGGTGTGCCTTATGTAAATGATATGTAAATATGTGTCTGCTGCAGCACATTTTGTTTCCACAGCTGCATTTGATTTATCAATGTGCAATCAGATCAGCGTTCATTTAGATGTTTTGTAACAGTCTCATAAATCAGATGAGCAGAGGTTCGTACATTTCTCTCTGCTCGTTTCTGCGAGGCTGATAAATGAGAGTCAGTGAATCAAAACATGCCGTCTCCTGACAAGGCCTCTGTTTACTGGAGTAAAATAGGGCTGATTCATGAAAACTGCAGTCTGCTAATTTGTTTTAAGAGGCTTTGAGATGGAATTTTTCTGAGTGTCTCATTAAAATATTGAGGTGAAATTATGTTTGATGATCCACTTCTGCTATTAAAATGCAACTTAACTCCTTTGTACTTTTACTCAGCCCAGTTTGAGTTTGTGTGCTGTGATTTGATTTCCCATGAAATCCCAGCCAGTGGAACAGAAGTTATGCATTAAAAGTGCCATGATTAATCAAAAGTGCAACCCTTTGCAGGATTTGAGGAGAATATAAATGTACATTGGATGTAGCTCTGGTTTCTAGCTGTGCTCTGCTGACATGCTGGGATGCAGTCCTGCAGATATAAGTCGGGTCATCACATAAGTGTTTGAATTCAGTTTGGTGTTGCAGCTCCTTCCTGTAGCAGAGCAGAGCTGATCAAACACACATAACACAGGTAAGTCGAAGGTGTGTAAATATAAGCAAATGGTCATTTCTTATTCTTAATCATGTTCATTGCGGTGACTAAACATATGCATATTATTGAGAAGAAGATGATCTCTGCCTTCTGGGCGTGAAGGAGAGGAGACAGTGCAGTGATAAAGTAAACAGCTGTCTCCGCTGTGGGCTGTTACCCATGAGCCTTTGGGGCCAACTGGAAAACAACTGTGTGCTTCCTCCTTCACGGCTGCTTTAATCATCACCACACACACACACACACACACACACACACACACGTGGAAGGTCACTCATCTGTGTCAATAACAGCTTCAAAATACTGACCTCTGCATGTTGAAACACCTTGTTACTACAAGCTGTGACCTTTGACCTCATGGCACATATAGCATGTTTCTGATACTTCCATTGGTCTCTGAGCATTCAGACTATCATCTTCACTCTCTCCATCTTCATATTATCATTTGGAGATCAGTGAGGGAGAGATCAGGTTTTCCTGTTGTCAGTCTGAAAAAATAGTCAGGTCTCACAACATGGAGACCTGACTTTTACCTGAAGACCAGTTTTTACAGTAAATGCATTTATTTAGCACCTTTTTACCTGCAACTTCTGGAGCTTTTCCACTGCATAGAACCAGCACACCTCCAGTCGCCTCGCCTCAGCTCGCCTTGGTTGTGTTTCATTACAGAAAACAGTCCCCCCTCTATGTAGCTGGTGGTCAGGTGAAGGAGGAGAAAGCTGATGAAGTAATCTTCAGAATAACTGTTGTGGTGTCACAGAGAGCAGTTTGAAGATTGTTTCAGGAGACAAATTAGTTTTTTTTTAACTAGAAATATGTTTTTAATTCATCAAGTTAGAGCCTGGTTAAAAACTTCCTGGGATGTTTTCGGATGTGAGCTCTCACCTCCATCAGCTGTTCCTCCAACAGGTCAGAGCTCATGATTTTTTTACAGCTGGTGTTTTTTTAAATGTAATTTTGATGTTGCACTGAAACACTGTTATTGTACCTTGGACTGATCTATTTACTGTTTCTCCGCACATTGTAGAAACTTGTTATTCTCACTATAACAGTACAGACTGTGTCGGGTACAAATATTTGCGCAGTGATGCAGTGACAATTCTAACCAATCACATTTTAGTAGCTGCTACCACCTGATCAGCCTCTTTTTTATGGAACCACAGGAGAGCAGGTACCAGAAAGGTGGAACCAGGTTCTAGGTACTTTTTGCTGAGGGAAAACCAAACCGGGTGCTGTTGGATCCATGCAGGAGGAAAGCACCTTTAGAGTTCAGTATGGACAGGAGCCAGGGATCAAACTACCAACCTTACAATTTGTGGACGACCTGTTCAAACCAGACCACACAGATGTTCTTTAGCCACCGATCCAGTTGGTGCCCCATCTCCTTCAGACCTTATGTTAATATGAATGGGACATCCAAATGTAGGTCACATGGTGGGTGTGTTTGTTGTTGGCTGGAGGATGTGCTTTTATTCTCATTCTCTCCCTGTAACATGGCTAAAATGTCAAATCCAACAATGAGCCTGAGGAGCGAGGCTACATTTTTAACACTTCCCCTTGAATATTAATCCTTTTGGGATGTAGCTTACTGCCCCTCACTGTTCCCCACAAGCCTGAGGAGGTCGACATGTTGTGATCTCTGAGGAGACTTCACTGCTTCACTTCTCCCTCTGTTCAAAGTGCTCAAATTGCTTCCTAATCGTCACAGTTAAATTGCCTGAGATTAGACCTACAGTTTTTTTCTGTAAATGGTTTACTGCACTGTAGCTCGCAGGAAAGAAGCAGCATGCAGCTGTGTGTGTGTGTGTGTGTGTGTGTGTGTGTGTGTGTCTCCTTAAATGTGCACTTACTGTAACGGTTTCACTTAAATATTGTTAATTTGTGCAGTGCAGTTAAGCCGATCTGAATTATATTTGCAGAGAGAAAAGCATCCGGTAGTGGGACTAAGGCTGCCATTGTTCTTCATATACTGTAAATCTAATCCTCATCCATCTCAATTCAGCGCGCTGAAGGAACAGGAAGTGTTAAGCCTGCGCTGGAAATGGCGAGGCGAGGAGAGTGGAGTAGAGATAATTAAGTGCTGAACAATAACCCGCCCTCCTCCTCTCTCACCAGTTCACATCATTCCATAGCTGCCAGTCAGCTCCTCACCACTGAAAGCATCAGTGACTTCTTCACATCATCCTAATCACAAAAGGAAGTGTCAGGAGATTTCTCATGAATCCACATCTTTGTTAAAACGTTAATAATAATTGTGTTCTTAAAAGGTCTAGTCACTATTCCTTTAAATCAAGGTGGGCAATTATTTTTTGAAAGTAACCAGATTGTTGTGGGGGACGACACAAAATTCTACATTTCTAAAATTAGCAAAAATTGGACAGGACTTTGGTGTAAACAATGAAGATTTGCTGCTTTGTAGCTTAGCTAGCGATGCCTCACCGGTCCTCATTTTCTCATTTTCTGTGTGTTTGTCTGGAAGTGTCAGTTCAAGTTGTAATTTATATATTTGCCATAGTGCAAAAAATAAGTGCAATATTCCCAATGGCCACTAGATGCTGGCTCCAATTGAAATATCTCCACATAAAGCCATCTTCTCTCTGTCCTCTGTCTCTGTACCTTTAACATCTCTGGCTGCAGAGCTGCAGGTTTCTGGTTTGCGGTCACTGACCAATCATCCTGCTCAGTTCAGGGACATGAAATCACTGCATCCATGGATTTGGATTTGTAAAGCTTTGTGTTTTTTTGGAAGCAAGAACAGGAAAATAAAGATTGCACCCATTTCACTTCACACCAACTGGCTCACTTTAGCACAGCACATGGAGATCCTTTAAAAGGTCAAAGCAGGGGAGGAGCAGATAACACTGTGAGAGCAGAATTGCTGTCAATAGGATGATAGCCCGGGGAGATAAGTACATCTCTGTCCTTACAGCCAAACAACAATACAGGACGAGCGTGTGTGTGTGTAGTGTGTGTGTGTGTGTGTGTGTGGAACCAAACCGACTCCTCCTCTGCTTTCACTGTGGAAAATCAGACACCTCGGCCCAAAACAGAAGCTGAAACATGACAATAAGCTTCTGATGTCAGGGAGAAAACATTGATTGTGTGGACTGTAGGACGGTCATCTCCAGGACATACGACAAGATCCATTTCAAAACATACAGGTGAGTCAGTGATTCTCAAATGACGTCCTTTAACAGACAGGAAATCATTTGAAAGTTTCAGCTCACACACTTGTATCGTGCTAACCTGACACGCAGCCCTCCCTCCCAGCGCTCTCTCCCGCCGGCTTCAGGTGAATTTTTAAACAGGAGTGAATATTGTACAGGAGGCGAGGACAGGCTGGAAAGTGGTGTTTCATTACCTATTAACAATGTTTGAACAGAATTCCTCGCAGCAGGCAAATAAAACAGTTTGACTGATTACATTCATATTATGCTATAATATTACACTTACAACAGCGAGACCTCCAGTTAAAGATTAAACACAACAATTACCGAGGAACAAAGATGAATAACCGAGGCTGGGGTAACAACATTAGTGTCTGCTAATGCATTAAAAACTACAAGCACCCCGGGCTGGAAACAATGACGCATGGCTCTGAAATAAGCACGGGGTGTTGACTTTATGCCAAATAAGACATTAATTATTGTTAATGCACTGAGCCCGCGACCCAGTACCAGCTACACCTTGCCAGAGTCTTGTAAGGGCCCGGTGAACCAGTGCAGTGCAGCCTCTGCGGCCTGCCGCCTCCCTAAAGGTGTTGAGCGTTGTCATGACACAGAGTTGCATGGTGACACATGTACTTTCATGTCTCTCCAACTCAGGCAGGGTAAAGACTCTGAGGGGAATCTGAGCGATGTGTTGAAGTGACAGACGGGATAAAGGAGGCAAAGGGAGACATGGGTAAAAAAAATAAATAAAACAGGCCACAGGGGGAGTGGAGAGGAGGGAGAGTGGGTGAGAGAGAGGCAGTGACACACAAACTGCTGCTGAGATGACTGCAGAGGATGTAGCAGTGTGAAGAGAGAGGAGAAGAGGCCTGTTTTTACCTGAAACCTCCTCAAAGCTCCTCAGCTTCACACTGTGCTGGTGAGCACAAACTAGCTTGAGGGAACATGGCTGAGACTCCTTAAAGTGTTGCATTTCCACACCAGGAAGAACCACATCAAAAACTTCTGTGGTGCAGAGATCTCTCCCTGTTCATTTATCTGGACCAGCAGCGCAGCTGACTGGAGTTTCACTGGTACATAATATTATACATCACTCAAAATGTGCCCATGAAGTGTGGACTGGAACAAGAAATAAAAGAAAAACACTTAAACAGATCCACTGGGAACAGCCTCTGACTGACACTTAATCAGATTTTGTAGAGTGTACAATGCACTTTCAAACCTTTAGAAAAGTTTTTTGTTTGGAAAGTTTTCCACCCACCTGCTTAGCCAGGTGTACACACAGAGAGAAACAACTAGGGATGAGTGAGTACAGCACTATCTGTATCTGTATCTGTACTCGGAGGGGGCGGGACCTAAACTGGAAGTGGGCGCCCTTTCTGGTACTGGAAAGGGGACTCCATTGTTCTACTGGGGGACTTCAACGCTCACGTGGGCAACGACAGCGTGACCTGGAGGGGGGGTGGTTGGGAGGAACGTTTTGCCCGATGTGAACCTGAGTGGTGTTCAGTTATTGGATGTCTGTGCTAGTAGCAGTTTGGCCATAACTAACACCATGTTCGAACATAAGGGTGTCCACCAGTGCACTTGGCATCAGGACACCCTAGGTCGCCGGTCTATGATCGACTTCATAGTCGTTTCATCAGACCTACAATTGTATGTTTTGGACACTTGGGTAAAGAGAGGAGCAAAGTTGTCAACTGACCACCACCTGGTGGTTAGTTGGATCAGATGGCAGGGGAAGACGCCTCGCAGACCTGGTAGACCTAAACGAGTGGTGAGGGTCTGCTGGGAATGCCTGGCGGAAGAACCTGTCAAGATGATTTTCAATTCGCACCTCCAGCAGAGCTTTGAGCGCATCCCGGGGGCGGTGGGCAACATTGAGTCCGAATGGGCCTTGTTCCGCTCTGCCATTGTTGCTGTTGCGAGCTGTGGCCACAGGGTAGCTGGGGCCAGTCGCGGCAGTAATCCCCAAACCCACTGGTGGACACCAGAGGTGAGGGGAGCTGTCAGGCTGAAGAGGGCGGCCTACAGGGTGTGGCTGGCCTGTGGGTCTCTGGAAGTAGCCGACTGGTACCGGCGAGCCAGGCAGTGCGCTGCTGTGGCAGTCGCCAAGGCAAAAACTCGGGCATGGGAGGAGTTCGGTGAGGCTATGGAGGAAGACTATTGATCGGCTCCAAAGAGATTCTGGCAAACCATTCGGCGCCTCAGGGGGGGAAGGGAGCAACTCGCCCACACGGTTTATGCTGGGGGCGGGGAGTTGTTGACTTGAACTGAGGATACTGTTGGGCAGTGGAAGGAATACTTTGAGGAGCTCCTTAATCCCACTAACACGTATTCCGTGGAGGAAACAGAGCTGAGAGGCCTGGGGTTGGGTGTACCAATGTCTGGGGCAGAAGTCGCCGAGGTTGTGAAACATCTCCATGGCAGCAAAGCTCCGGGGGTTGCTGAGGTCCACCCTGGGTATCTCAAGGCTCTGGATGTGACAGGGCTGTCTTGGATGACACGCGTCTGCAACATTGCATGGTCATCAGCATCTTGGTCATCATGGTACTTGTGCTGCTGCTTAGTTGATTCAAATGTTGTTCCTCCTAAGAACCACGTTTTCCATCGGCAAGAAGCCAAGTTGGAGCCACGTCATTGTGTCATCGTAAAACGTCAGTACACCACTGCATATGTCGCCATTTAAGTCTTTTTAAGACAACCACTGCCACTGTGTCCCAGCTCCTTCTTCTGGCCCTTGTCCCTGTAGTTTTTGTTTGTTTATTAGAAGGAACCCCATTAGCTGCAGCAAGCTGCTGCTAATCTTCCTGGGGACCCATTTAAATTGATTCAGTGAAACATTTAAGAAACATACACCAAACATAATTCTCTATCCATATACAGTAATGTTAACATTATTTGACATCATCTTATATAACAATACAAATTACATTAAATAATCAAGAAAAAAATTTAGAACAATACTAATTACATTAAATTGTTGTTATTAAGACACCATTATCATTTCTAAGGATTTTCCTTTTCTATATATATGTATTTTTACATCTTACGCAACACTTGTATGATTAGTTCTGAGATATTCTTTTAAGATTGATTTAAACAGGTTTTTACTGTTAATTTGGGAGATTTGTTTTGGAAGCCTGTTCCACTCGTACATCCCTCTGTATGCTACGGTGCATTACATAGCCTTTGATTTCACTTTTGGTAAAGTGAAATTGCTTGCATTAGCATGTCTGGTATTATACACATGCTTGTCTTTGCTAAACTTCAACTGATTATATAAGTGGAGTCTGTGTTTCTGAAACATTTCTTACAAAATTAAGCAATGAATACAGGAGCCGATCCTTAACAAATAACCATTTCAAATCAATATGCATCTGCTTCACATTTGCTCTGTAATCTCTGTTCAATATTATGCGTGCCGCTCTGTTTTGAGCCTTTTGTAATTTATCTATCAAATCAGCATTGGCATTCGACCATAGGACAATAATCCAAGTTAGACAGCAACAGAGCTTGAAAAAGCTGCAGACTGATGTAGGAATGGGGCACATCTTTTAACAGATGCCACTATACCACACATTCTGATGGAAATTTTGTTTATATGCTGTTTCCATGACAGTTTGTCATCTATGATTACTCCCAACATTTTCGCTTCCGATACTTGTTGTATGCACTCATCTTTTATAAATAATTTTAACTCAGGGTTTTTGCACACAGAAACCCTTGAACCAATCACAATACAATTAGTTATTGCTATATTCAGCACCAGATGATTCTGTTGTATCCAATCTACCACAGCTTGTAGCTCCTTATTTAACCCTAAATTTAACTCTTCAATAGTTTTAGCATTTGCGTACAGTGTTGTATTATCAGGCTGTTGCTTCATCCAGAACAAATAGTAGATCATGGGTAAAAATACTTTACAATAAAGGGCCGAGACAGCTGCCCAGGGGCACTCCACATGTAACAGCACTGGAATCAGAATAACAGCCATTAAAAAAGACAGTTTGACTTCTGTTTGTTAAATAACTTTTTAACCACTGTAAGGATGATGCTTCAAACCCATAACATTTCAGTTTATCCAGAAGTAACTGATGATTAATTATGTCAAAAGCAGCAGAAAAATCCAACATTACTGCTCCAACAATGTTTTTCTGGTCTATTTGTCTGTGCCAGTCATCGGTCA
The DNA here is from genome assembly GCA_900323345.1 of Pseudochromis fuscus. Lineage (NCBI taxonomy): Eukaryota > Metazoa > Chordata > Actinopteri > Pseudochromidae > Pseudochromis > Pseudochromis fuscus. The sequence goes on from OOFC01037280.1 coordinate 23,796, forward strand.
TCTGGGTCAGTGCTGTGGATGTAGAGTAGCCCCGTCTATATGCATGC